>JAXQQM020079756.1:0-15368 GCA_034641835.2 Pinus albicaulis
CCTGCAACCGTGGCCTTCGCTCCCTGGGTTCGGCGTTGCCCCTCCACTCTGTGGCGCTCTGGACCGTGTGGCCTCTGCCCACGGATCGGCTTCTTTGTTTCTGCGCTGCGTTTGCTTATGCGCATGGGATTCCGGATCTGATCCGGCCCTTCTCCCTGGCTATGGAGACCGTAGGAGATCCTCCCTTGCCTCCTGATCTGGAGGCCTTCAGATCTCTTGTAGCTGCTTCCGAAAAGAGGCCGCCCTCGGCTTCACAGCAAAAATTTGTTAAAAAACTGGACAATATTCCTACGGTGGCCCTCCCGGTGGAAGACGCTTGTAGATCAGCTCTCAACTTGGCAGAGAGAGGCCTTATCGGTCAGTTTACTGGGCTATGGCCATCCCCGAAAGCAGTAGAAGACTGGGTCAGACGAAACTGGACACCACTGGTTAAGGAAGGAATAAAAAGCTACTTTGTAGGCAAGGGGTTCTTCGTCTTCGTGTTTGACAGTGTGGAAGATCGCAGTCTGATATTTCGAAACGGGCCATATTTCATGGGTCCTCAAGGGCTATACCTGAACAAATGGTCTCCGGATTTTGACCCCGCGCAAGATGTGCCCACAGCCGTTCCCGTCTGGGTGCGACTCCCGCATCTTCCTCTTCACTGCTGGAGTCAGAGTTCGTTACAATCCATCGGCAACACCCTAGGCAGGTACATTGATCAAGCCCCTAGGAAGGATCAGTTCTCTTGCGCCCGCATATGCGTGGAAGTTGATCTGGAGGTCGGACTCCCCGAAGCTATCAAACTATCACTGGCCGACTGGACGCATATTCAAGAGCTCGATTACGAGCAACTACCTTTCAAGTGCCGGCATTGCCATGAATACGGGCATTTCGCCAGATACTGCAAAAAAAGAAATGAGGAAATGACAGAGAAAGAGAAAGGAGAACAGTGGAAGCAAGCAAAGAGATCAGCAGGCAGCAGACAGAACAACAAGAGCAGAGCAAGAGAAACAGTTGCCAACACCGGGCAAGGAGATTCAAGCCATCAAAATGGTGGAAGCAGGGAATCAAATAGTATTGCAGCAGACAAAAACCCCTTCGAATCACTCGCTCCAGCATCAGACCCTCCAGAGCTCGAGCAGGACGATCCACCACAGCTGAACAATCCAGAAAACGAAGAGCCAGGTAACATCTCAAATCCGACCCCCAGCAACACTCCTTCTCCTTCATATGCTGATATTATCAAACACAAGAAGAAGATCCCAGATAATATGGGATCTTCTGATGAAGAAACCTTTGAAAGGCCCTCCAAAAAAGTAGGGAGAAGAACAAACAAGGAAACTAGGGAAGAAGAATCAGAAAGACAGAAAACCCTAGGTAGTCAACCCACCATTGAAATGGCCATCGGGAGAAATACAAGGCCAAGGGCGCCCAAGGGAGGAGGCCCCACCCCATCAAGTGGTAAATGATGCAGATGGTCTCTTGGAACTGCAGGGGTCTGGGAAATCCCAATAAGGCAGATGCTGTCAAAGATTTACTGAAGATGGAAACAGTGGACATCCTAATGCTCCAAGAGACCAAGATAGAAGGGGATTCTCTCCTAAACACTAGCTCTATGAAATGGAAATATGACTCTGGAAAGGCGGTCAGTGCAAGGGGTTCGGCCGGAGGCATAGGCACATTCTGGTCAAAAAACTCCTTCACTTTAGAACATTGCTCAGAAACCCAACATTGGATCTATACTGAACTGCGCCACACTGCAAGCAATCTCTCCCTCGCCTTGTTCAACATGTATGTCCCAGTCCATTATGATGAAAAGAGAGAGTGCTGGAGGTCTCTCTCAGATTACATAGAACAAAACAATCTTTCCAATATAGTCATAGGAGGCGATTTGAATATAATCCTTGATCCCAAAGAAAAAAGAGGAGGGATCTATGCCAGGGACCCTTACATCAACACATTGGAAAATCTGATTCAGCAGTGGGATTTGGTCGACTACAAACCAGTGAAAGGCAAATACACCTGGACCAACAACAGAACAGGAGAAAATCACATATCAGCCAGGTTGGACAGATTCCTTATTAGCAGCTCGCTAATGATGGACAACAGAATAGTTTACACGAAAATTCTTCCAAAGCTCACATCAGATCATAAACCGATACTACTATGCTTGAAAGAAGAAGAAGATTTGGGCCCCCTCCCATTTCGTTTCAGTCCTCTTTGGGCCGGAATGGAAGGGTTCACTGAAACAGTCCAAACATCATGGCAGATCGATGTCTCTGGATCTCCTAGCTATGTCTGGGAACAGAAAATGAAAAACACAAAAAAAGCCCTCAAAGACTGGATAAAGAGATCTATGAAAACCCCCACTAGACAGAGGAAGGAGGCTGTCCTATTGTTAGAAGATCTCCAAATGGAAATGGAGGAGAAAGTCCTCTCACCCACAGATTTAGCCAACGAAAAAGCTGCTCAAAGGAACACTTACAGCTCATTCAGGAACGAAGAAGAGCACTGGAGGTTAAAATCTCGAAGTCTGTGGTTGAAATCTGGGGACAGAAATACTACTTATTTCCATAGACAATGCAGAGCACGTCTCTCACGAAACTACATCGCAGAGATCACCTCCTCCAATGGACAGGTATATAAAGGATTTGCTCAGATCAAAGAGGCGGCAGTAAACCACTTTCAAAATCTACTTAGTGCAGATGGAAATGGGAATGAGGAGGATGTTTCAGAGCTTCTCTCCAACATTCCAAATCTGGTTAGTAAAGAGGATAACGACTCTCTATTAAGCCCAGCTTCAGAAGAAGAGATCACCTCCATAGTTTGGTCCATGGAACCCGACAAAGCTCCAGGACCTGACGGATTCTCAGTGCACTTTTACAGAATCTGCTGGGAGATAATCAAGCATGACCTCTTCAGATTGATAAGAGGGATCTTGAGAAAGGCGAAAGTTGGAGGTGGAATCAACTCCACCTTTCTTGCTCTAATCCCTAAGGAAACAAACCCTGGTTCTTTTGATCGTTATAGACCAATCTCACTCTGCAATTCTTCATACAAGATTGTGTCCAAGCTACTGGCCAATAGAATCAAGCCACTTCTTCAAAAACTCATCTCTCCGGCTCAAGGGGGATTTGTTCAAGGCAGACAGATCCTTGACAATGTTATTCAAGTCCAAGAAGCACTTCATTCCAGCCATGCTCGGAAAGAACCAGGTATGATCATAAAACTTGACATGTGCAACGCATTTGATAGAGTAAATCGTTCTTTTCTGTATAGAGTGCTTGTTGCCTTTGGATTCAGCCAGGACTTCATAAGCATTATAAAAGCCTGCATTGAGAAAGTTTGGATTGCTCCAATGGTGAATGGAAGACCTACTGATTTTTTCTTAGCTACCAGGGGACTGAGGCAGGGCTGCCCCCTCTCACCCTTTCTTTACATTTTGATGGCTGAGTCGTTGAGCAGAAAGCTAACTCATGAGAAACAAACAGGTAATCTTCCTGGGATAAGAATAGAACAGGGTATCGCTCCAGTGAATCACGCCCTCTTTGCAGATGACTCACTTCTGTTAGGGGGTGCATCATTGAGAATTGCCAATAAATTCAAGTCCGTTCTTCAGATGTTCTGCAACGTTTCAGGTGCGCTGATCAGCGAAAGGAAGAGCGCTGTCTTTGGATGGAACATAGATCAATTTGCAATTGACAGGATAGAAAATGCCTTGGGATTCAATGGACACGCCGCTTGGGAGCAAATTAAATATCTCGGCCTCCCATTATCGCTGTCTAATCGAAATTCAATGTGGGAGGAGGTGATCTCCAAATTCAAGAAAAAGATCAAAGCTTGGGGCGGTCTCTGGCTTTCAACTGGAGGAAAGCTCATCTTAATTCGAACAGTGCTCTCAGCGTTGCCAACCTTCCAAGCATCACTGTCGATGGCCCCAAGACAGATTGCTGATCGAATCTCTTGCCTCCTGCGAAATTTTTTATGGAACGGAGGTCGTGGTAACAGAAACAGGTTTCATTTAATTAAATGGGAAACAGCTTTGCGCCCCCGGCTGAAGGCGGCCTTCAACTACGCGATCCCCAGAATGCTAACTTAGCATTGGGGTGCAAGCTGTTGTGGCAGATGCACAACGACCCTACTCACATTGTCAGTCAGATATTTAAGAGCAAATACCTTAATAATCAGCCAATCACCTCTTTTAACACAGAAAATTCTGCTAGAGGAACGCAGGCCTGGAAGCTCTGCACCAAAGAAATCACATTCTTCAGAACTCACCTGTACAAAATTCCAGGAAATGGCAAAAGTATCTCGCTGTGGAAAGATCGAATCATGGGCCATCCTGCTCTTGCAGCAAATAATGAAATAACAGAATTAAGAGAATGGCTAAGTTCAAAAGGACTCCGGAAGATAGAAGACATTGTGGACTGGGATCAAAATGGCAATTGGCAGAGATGGTCTTTGCCCAATATTCCATCACATTTAAATAATCAGTTAAACATTTTCATTGCTGCAATTACAGACTTTACCCCTGTGCACAAGGAGGAGGAAGACTCATGGGGCTGGGGAAAGACCGGGGTTTATACAGTTAGACAGGGATATTGGCAGCTGCAAGGCAAAAAAGACTCTCAGCATCCAGAAACCGTGTGGAAACAGATATGGGAACATTTCAGTTTGCCCAAGATCAATTTCTTTTTTTGGACTTTGTTTCATAATAGAATCCTTACTGGTGAAAATCTGTGCAGAAGAAACATTGCTGGCCCCCATCGATGTGTCCTCTGCAAAAAGGCTTTGGAAACCTCTGATCATTTATTCATTAACTGTGAGACTGCTCAGAAGGTCTGGTCCATCTTCTTGACAGGTCTGAACGTGAGAATTCCTACCCACTGCTCGATCATAGACATGTATCTGTCTTGGAAAGCTCGCTATCCCTTCAATATTGCAGACAAATCACTGTGGCACAAGGTATGGAATGCAGCACCAAAATATGTATGTTGGAAGTTGTGGCTTGCCCGGAATGAAACCATTTTTAATCAAAAAGAAATAACTGCAGACACCATAGCGAGTCAGGCCAAGAAGCTCCTTTTAGAAACCCTAAGACAGTCCACAGTCAAAGATGACAGCTCCCTTCGAAATAATGAAAAGGCATGGTTGGAAGGCTTCACCCTCACGCTCAGATTTCCAGCAATCACACGTCCAGATTTCAAAGGGAAATGGCAGATTCGAGACAATGCGGACAGATTTAAGAAGTGGTGGAAAACACAAGGAAAATGCACTATTTTCTTTGATGGTGCCTCCAAAGGCAATCCAGGCAGGTCAGGAGCCGGAGGAGTCATTTATTTTCCGAATGGGAAAACTGAGGTCTTCAGTTGGGGACTTGGGATAAAAACCAACAACCAGGCTGAAATCCTCAGTCTTTTAAAGGCCTGTCAATTGGCCAGGAAAGAGAATCCAAGAGAAATAATTGTCTTTGGTGATTCTGAGTTGTTGGTAAAATCTCTAATTTACAAAAACGGGCTCAAAGATCCAGTGTTAAATAAACAGCTGGCAAGGTTGAACAGACTTCTAAAGGATTTCCCCTCAGCACAATTCTACCATATACTCAGAGAATTAAATACAGAAGCAGATAGACAGGCAAATATTGGATGCACTCTAGAAAAGAGCATGATCAGCATAAATGCAGGGGCTGCGATCATGGCAATCATCCCCTAACATGGCATCCAAGTTAAATCAGAGATTTGTAAAGACGGATGCAGGGAATTGTAATACTTGATTTGGCTTCGGCCATCCTTTCTTATCAATAAAACTAACCGTTTCAGTTAAAAAAAAAAAAAAAAATATTACAAATAATTATCATATTAAATGAAAGATAACTAGCTATAATCTATTACATCAATCATTATATCATTTACCCATAAATCCTTGAATATTATGTCTTTGCAACCTAGTTGTTTCCATTCGTGAATTATCTTGTAGTTGACATTCCTTCAATATGTATGGATGACTATTTATTTTCCTGCAATAATATCAAATATTATCCATCCTTCACATGAGATAAAATCCTCCCCTACAATTGCTACTATCAACAAACTCTAACATCCAAATAATAAAATTTTTACTAGTTATGCTTCAAGCATCTTTTCATGTGCATAATTCAATCATATATAAATTATTTAGACATGCTTCTTTATTAACAATTCAAAAGTATTAATTAAAATTACATAACTACCAAACATGTTTGTTTATCTATACACATGTATGGTTATGACACGTGTATTTTCATCCATAACTCACATGCATAAGGTAAAATATTTACAGACTACCAAGGCATGTTCGCTTATCACTAATTTACATGTATCATGAGAAAGGGAAATAATTCCATTCTACTTCTACCCACAAGAACACGGTAACATTTTAAAGAAACTCCATGGGTATCACCATTTATTCACACAAGAAAAGGGAAAAACTTTCCGAATGATATACATCACAACTATCATTATCTTCTTTACACAGGAACACATTATTTTTTAAAAGAGAATCCACCACAACTACTCATATTTTTTTAAATGAAACTGCCACATTAGCTATGATATTTGTAGATATAAATTCATATTGTTTTCCCAAGAGAAATTATCCTAGAATTTATTATCTTGACGCATGTAAAGACATTTTATTCTACAAAGGGAAGCTAGTACCATAGCTAGTATTCTTCTCCATATGGACCCATGTTCTTCCTCAAGAAATCTATCAAATTTTTTTATACTTATGTACATATGAAAACTTGTTATTTTCTAAGGAAACTAAAACAATAGCTAATGTTTTTATGTATATGAACACATATTCTCTTCAAGAAAAACTAACACATTTTCTATTTTCTTCTGTGCATACAAATACACATTTCATTTCCAAGAAACCTAATATTATAGTTATTCTTTGTGTGCATGCAAATGCATATTTCTTCTTTTCGAGAAACTATAACACAATATATATTTTTTTCATCCATCCAAATGAATATTTCCTTTTCAAGAAATATAAAGCATGGTATTTATTCTTTCATGCATGCAAATCAATATTTTTTTTTCAAGAAATCAAATGCAAGTAACTATACCTTTATGGATGCAAACAAGCATGTTTTTTCAAGAAATCAAATGTATAATAGCTATTCTTTCATGCATATGTAAATACATGTTATTTTCAATAATTCTAACACATTAGACATTTTTTTCTTGCATTCAACACATATTTATATTTTAATAAAATATTACTCAATACTATTTCTTTTTGTAAATGTAAATGCATTCTCCTTTCCACGAAAACTAATGCAATGGCCATTGTTAATGTGCATATGAATATGTGTTATTTTCAAGAAAACTTGCTACTTTATTTGTGCAAAATGAACACATATTCATTTCAATAACTTGAAAATAAAAACATATCCTTTTCCAAGAATTGGCATAGTTACTTATCTTCTCAAATGGGTGATTTCTTTATCGCAACTTGAGAATCTCCATAGTAAATGCATCTATGCTTCCTTGAATATGTAGGGTGGAAATTTCATGTGACCTTGAACAAGCAGTTGATAATGTCACCACATGAACTGTAACTAACTATGTCATTGTTGTTTCTCCCAATTTACATTATAATTCCTCACAAGTACTGGTCACTTTCAAATTTCCACACGTGCCATGACTATAATTGTTAAACGTTTTGTATTTCCGGATGAATTCAACATGTTCTCCTAGATTAATTGTTATATTGAACATAAGCACACAATTTAGACTATGCTCTCTAAAATTTTCAATTCCTTCTTTCTCTTTCCAACCATGTGTTTTTTAACATTTTTTTCCCTTTATTAAGGCCCACTCACCTCATATGAAACCATTTCCCTCACCAATTGGTCAACCCATAAATTTCAAGGTATTCCATCTAAAATACAGATCCTTGCTTGGTGGAATATCAAACCTCCAAAACTCTGTGTAACTTCCCCATAAATCGTATTGAAAGACTCTCATCCCATTTCGTGGAATCTACCTCCCATCCATCAACTAAAATTTAACTTCAATGGAGCCTCAAAAGACAACCCCATGGAAGTTGGTATAAGTAGAGTTATTACAAATCACACATGAAAAAATCCTTTGAATCTATAAAGGGTGTATAGGTTATGAAAGAAATAATGTAGCAAATATGGAGGCACTGATAAAAGGAATCAACATTGAAAAAAGATAGTACTTACTTCCCCTATTATCTAAAGGAGACTCTCAAATAATTATTGAATCAATCCGACGATTTCTCAATGGTTCCCTATCCTCCAAATATACTATGAGTTGGCACCAAAAATATCAATTTCAACAATTAGTAGAACTCAATTCTCATCGGGAGGCCATAAGTTTTTCCCACAAAAAGCATAAATAAAACTCAATGTCATACTATATATCAAATAGAGGGGTCAAAGACCACCAACAATGTGAATTTTGACCTTCCTCTTATCTTGTCATGCCTAGTATTTTCATTTCCAACACCTTGTTGAGAAGGATCTCAAGTCCTAGGATTTGGTGTCCCTATCAATCATGCCACTTTCTTAAGGAGAAGATGGCAGTGCTATCATCCTCGTGACCATCACCTATGTAGTGTCCTATCATGTTAACCTTATCCTTTATGACCCACATTCTGCAAAGCCTTCACATACACAACTTCAGGGCACATCTCACTCCCCTTCCTAGCATATTAACCCACATCACCATGGAATTTCTATGGTATTTTCTGATGACCACTCCACTCAAAATTTTGCCTCGCTTGACCACCTGTCTTTTTCCCATAACCATAGTAACCTATTTGTTTTTCGCTCATCCCTTAGACTCAAATTTATTCAACATGAGTTGTGAAAGAGGCATGGGTCATCAGGCTAGGAAAAATAGAGGCAAAGGTCTCTCTCCCACCTCCAATGTCTCAAATGAATATTGTATCATGCGTGACCACAACATTCGATCCCACATTCAGTGGAAATTTTCTAAATTAGAGGTAGAAAAGATTCATCAGGGTCACAACACTCTCCAGTTTCTTTGCATTATTCTTCCTCATTTCCTCCTTGCCTAGGAACAAGAGAAATCAAGGACTACCTACTGGATAGCCAAGATTTCTACCATCAGCCACCATTCCACCACCTTCTTACAACATCTCTCCCATGACCATCACATTTAATTCCCTCCTGACGTCCCCTCATCCTCCTCCCCTAGACCATCCACTTCAATCTCTATGCTCATAAATTTTACATCTCCTCTAACCTTTATGGAAATTAGTAGTCGTCACTCCCAAACTTGTAGCAAACTAGGTACAGCAACACCTCTCGAGAACACTCAACCGAAGTCTCCAATGGGTTTTAACCCTCATCTCAACTCACATGAATGTTACATCATCGAGGAGATGCTTGCATAAGTTGATATGACTAACCCTCTTAAGGATGGACACACGTAATATAAGCAACTCAATGTGACCCCATGCCCTTGCAGAGCTAGCTATGCAGTCTATGTTTCCTCCAACAATGAATATTTTTATGTTATATTCCCATTTCAATGATTCTCCATTAGTGACTTGGTTTCACTAGAAAAAAATGGTTCTGAATTTTGTAATGCTAAGCTTGAACATCGTTTTGATGATGCACTGCAAAAGTTTTGAACTGAAAACTTTGGAAAAAATCTTCGGTTTCCCTTCCTAAGGGTAGATTGTCTCGATCGGTGATGGTCGAAGACCACCCAAGATTTTTTTTATTTACTCTATGTATTTTACCATTTTAGTATAATGTGAAGTTTTTCCAACAAAACAAAAAAACAAAGTACCCATTCTCGTTCGATACAAAAAGTATATCATAGTGTAAAAACCAAAATGTACGTGTCACATTATGAGCCATTCCAAACCCTAATAGATTCTCGGTGATTAATTTTCATTAAAAATATACATGAATAATATTTCTACAATGATTTTTATCGATAGGGATATTTTATTGTTTGGTTGAGGTGTTATTATGGGCATTGTTTAGTAACTTTGATTTTTTTATTAATTATTCATATTTTTGTTTTTTATTTTATTTCAATTTTATTTAACTTTTGTATTTTTATTATTTTTTTCTTTTTATTCCTTGTCGTAGGCTGCAGGGACTATTTTAATCAATTTGATTTAAAATATGAGCCATTGTAATAGATATGCTTTGAAATATGAGCTATTCGCACAATTAAAACCAATTAACCCAAAGTTTATTTTGTTATTTTATCGGTGGATTTTGGCTGGCCCATCACATACTCACAACAAGTTTGTTTAGCCAATAAGAAATTTGGAGGTCTTATTTGGACTTTACCCGAGGCATCTCGGGCATCATATTTAATGATATCTTAGGTTAAAAGATGTATTTCATGAATAATTTTCAGGAATTGAAGTATGTTAGCATAGCTTTAAATAATCGGTGCCATGTGTCATGTACATAGTCCTCATATGCAGCGGTGTCTAGAGAAGGTGTGATGTGGTGTCGTTTCATCCAAAGAATATGTGCTACGGTGTACATCGAAGGTGGAAAGAAGGTGGCACTGGTGCCATCTCCCATCTACATTGTGCTCCTACCTAACATTTTCTACTGATTCTACAAGCATGGCCCTTATTTCCCTGGCTAGTTCAGGCTGTTGGTTTGGTTGTGCAACCATTAAAATGGACTGACCTCTATGTTTGGTTGTGCAACCACTGAAATTGATATTTTGGATTCCCTATTCAATCAATGGGTTCTGCCCAAATAATCATTCATTGTACAACAATGATTCTGAGGTACTAATTTTTTCATGGACTTCTACTAAAACCCTCGAATACTACCTTTTATTCTTATGCTGGGATTGAAGCATCAACTGAATAAATAGCTTCAATCACTTCCTGTGAAGAATGCCCCTGAGTTTTGATGGAAAATTGGATACGTGTATGGCTATATGTATGCCTTTCCTACCTCTACTGATTGAGATAACATTTTATAAATAGATGTGTTAGATCTACTTCTGAAAATTATAATTATAAGGTAACTTTAAAGAGCCTTCTATGAAATTCATATATTTATTTCTCCACTAATTAGCTGCTACATAAAAGGATTTGTAGAATCAATTTCAAACAACTGAAATATTGCATTTTATAAACAACATGTTGCCTTGATTAACATTTCTCTATTTGCTCATAATTGCAGTTTGAACTGTGGTTAAACGCAATTTGACCTTTATAATAATGATGGCCCAACAACTGAGTAACATCCTTTAGTACACCCAATATTGAATGCGACATCTCCATGATTATTGACCCAAAGGAATAACATATGTTTCTCCCAGAAACTCAAATCCTTCAGCCCTTTCAAACATCTTCACTCCAGTGTTTGGATATTCCAAGTATGGTACCTTACAAATCTTTATCCATAAAATGAAAAGCAATAAAATTTCAGATTACATTGCAAATAACTACTCAACCCAAGGGAAGCTGCATGTTGTTGTTACAAAATCCTTAAATTTGGTATCACTAAAACCTTACAACTATAAACATTTTGAACTATTTCTTCCAGCAAAGAGAAGTAAGGTGGGGGAATTGTAAAATGCCAATAGTATTAATTAAATTGGAAAAACCAATGCTAAGAAAGAAGATTACTTTATTATTGAAACACAATAGATAAAAATTTGGAAAAATTTTGTAGCCTAGATAAGAGACAAATATTGATGAGTTTGTAGAATAATAATTCCAGTTGAGACATCCAAAAAATAATTCATTTCACTTCCGAACACATAAGAAATCCTGAATAAAGAAAAAATTAACATATCCCGTTTTCTCAAAAAGATTATGCCGATTTGGGATTCATAGAGATATGGTTTAAAAATATTGCTACAGATCCTCCTAAAGTCTATATTTCTACAAAACGTATTGAAATTAAAGCTGTTATAGAACCTGTAGAAGTATAAATTGTTACAAAACACGTTAATGTTTAAATTGCTATAGAATCTATTGAAATGAATATGGCTATAGAACCAATGGGAGTGATTCCGGGAGAGATTATTATCCATAGTGTTATAGATCCTATGAGGGATATTTTGAAGGAAGCTATGTCTGAAAATGTTACAAAAGTTGCAGTGGAAACACAGGAAGAGACATGCGCGGTTTCGCACATCAACAATCAATGGTAAGTTTGGTAATACAATTTATTTTCATCCATAATCATGCAAATGTTCAATAGCTGAAAATCAAAAGAGCTATACCAAAAGGTGAATAGAAGGAGAACCCAAGCCACATGGAGAACCCAAGCCACATTCAAGGAGCTCGTCATCCGATCCAGAGCATCCATTCCAAACTAGAGAAGGAGCTATGTAAACATGTTTTAACTGGAAAAAGTCACACGACAAGTGGGTCACATGTAAGAACTCCATGCATACTCGGTCCGAGTTTAAATAGATGGCCAATAAAAAATAAATAAAAAACCTTTTGTACCAATGAACAAGGGGGAATCTGTTATAATGGTATAGGGTAGTAGTCTTAAGTGAGGAACTAAGTCAAAAAATACGAATGAGCTTAAAATATAAATCTAAATTTAGTGGAAGGGTGTTGGGCACTGAGTGTTAATATATAAACGCTAATGGAAATATGAAATACTAGTATGAAATACTAGTCAAATGAGGGCATTTGTCAAAGTCATATTCATCGAATAACTTAATACACGAGAGATGTGAACAAGGTAAGAGATGCAACACAGACCATTAATTCTACCCAATAAATAAAACAATTCCCAACGATAGGTAAGTTTTACAAAGAGTCAACTACGATGAACCAGGCATGGAAATCCACATTTCGAAAGAGCCAAAACCTTACTTGCCAAAATTTGTGACACCAAAAGATGTTTGATGAAAATCGTATATAAGGTAACCACAAAAGAAAATTTTAAGATTTTGAGTGAATAATTTTGGAATAAATAAATTCACTTCAACCCGATAACCTTCACTGAAATAGAAGATTTATCTTTTATGGGATTCGATACTGAGACCCGAAGCCCTTTATCTATACCTGTAAACTTCTTAAATTAACCTTACTCAGAATAAGCTCAAAGTATATGCATCAAGTCCAAAGGCCAAGGCTAATCCTAAGTTGTCGCCTGAATGCATATTACACCAGACAAAAAATAAGATTAGAGCCTATATATATTAATGAACACAAGACTACTGAAAAAAAAATATATATATATATATATTATGGATTTACCTTAAAACTATTGCACATGAAACCAAAGTAAGAAAAGAGTGGCCATTTCACCAGATGGAAGCACCAAGTTGACAGTTGAAAATCCATTAATCATACTCATTAATTGATCTAGAGTGAGGATGAAGGGACTATGCTTGTAATGACTTCTGAAATGTTTGTTTAGTCAAAGAAATAAACAAACTATATATATTTTGATAAGCCTTTAGATATTTTATTGAAATTCCTATTAAGAATATTAAAAAATAATTGTTAAAATTAATTAACATGAAAAAATCAATTTCATATTTGAAAGTGAAAGAGCATCTTTCTTGTATTCACTACAAGGAAAAGACCATCTTGTGGAGGTTATAAAGGAGGTTTTTAGCGTTATAAAATTGGTCAAAATTGTCAAAAAAACATTTTCTATGACATTCGTTTATGGTTGTGGAGGTTTTGGTGGAGATTTTAATTGAAATTCAACACAACTAAAAAAAATGGGCGACTCGAGGTTATTACGGATGTTTTTTCCATCAGTGCACTACTCAAGATATAACACATTGGTGCGTACCTATAGCCGGTGCCCCACGACGGTCGAAGGAGAATGCACCAGGCTGTTAAGGTATAAAGCAGCACCCGGCATTGTGTTCGTGATACAATGCATGGGGCCGTTCTAATTCGTCTTGGGATTTGAGCAGTGCCCATAGATCATATCAGAGCACCGACGCGTAGACTTATAGAAATGCACTAGTGCACAGTATCACAAAAATGAACCTAGATTTATAATTGGTATCAGTATTCGTGTGTTGCCCATAGGTCGTACAAATGCACCGGTGCATATAGACACTTAAATGCCTCAGTGCGCAGTATCATAGAAATGCACCAATATTTTTAATTGGTATTGGTATTCATGTAGTGCCTATAGGTCATACAAATGCACCGGTGTGTATAGACACATAAACGCCCCAGTGCATAGTCTCACACAAACACACAGAGATTTATAATTGGTATCAGTATTCATGCAGTGTCCATAAGTCCTAAAATGACACTGGGGCGTAGAGACACATAAACGCACCAGCGTTCCGTACTGTACAAACGCCTTGATATTTTTAATTTTCTTTGGTATTTGTGCGGTGCCCATAGGTCATAAAAACGCAACAATGTGCTTAAGAATACAAACGCACAAGTGTATAGTAACTGACATGCACCGGTTTTCATTTTGTATTTTTTAGAAACATCGACATGTGATAGTGGAATTATTGTGATTGCTTTAATTTCATTATTCATCAAAATTAAACACATCTTAAAACAATACTTATATTAATTATTTTTTATTAATGCATTTGAATGTGATATTTGGATTAATTTGTTATATCATATCATAATTATTGTGTTTTTTTAAATTCATTATTCATCAAAAGTCGACACATATATATCTTATAACAATATTCATATGAATTAATTTTTTATTAGTGCAGTTGAGAACGAAAATGGAGCACGCAATAGTGACAATGGCGAATGCAATAGAATAAATTAAAACATATTTTATTATATATATATATGAATAAGAAATCCTTTGTCATACAAAATGGGACAGTTATTGGTATCCCTTTGTCTTTCAATTGGGACACTATGTCGATTACATTAAAAAAAATTTATGATTACATATACATATTTCAAAAACTACAATGCCTTGCTTTAACATCCAAACGTAGTGATCAACATTCTTCGCTTGAACTATTGTCACTGCTAGAGCTACTTCCATGACTTCGGTTTTTTTCAGGAATGTTTTCTTCACGGTGTTGATTGTTTTCTTCTTCTTCACCTTCCATCTACAGACACAAAAATAAACTGTAATGAGTGTATATACATTGGTGTGAATAATGAAAATTGTTATAGTAAATAATATACATCAATGTAAATTGAAAATAAATGACGTGCCATTGCAAAAATTGACTCATAAACTATACATATTCTTTCAAAACCATGTAACATGCCATCCTTAAAGATTTCCTCTATTGGCACAGTTCCATACTTTGTTTCCTACAAGTTTTATACCCCATAACAAATCATATATTTAATATAAAAGATATATTTTTTCTATTAATTATAGACAGAGCTAAGTAAAACAAGGTCAATATATGCTTACAAATTCC
>JAXQQM020070611.1:0-25965 GCA_034641835.2 Pinus albicaulis
CACAAATACTTTGAGTTTGTTTTTAATATGTTAGACTCCGTCTTTCCAGTCTGCTGTCGGAGTCAAATTATCAAAGTTCATTTCTCGTTATGTACATTCCTGTTTGATGTCTAGGTCAGCAAGGAGTTAATTTGGTATTTAGGGCTAGGTGCAAGTTATTGTTCTCAAGGTGCTTCATAATACCTGCAGGCCAGAGGAAGATTTCCAATAAGCTTCATTTCAAGATTTTCATCATGTTCGAGGATATTTATTTTTCAAAACTTTGTTTTGAAAAGGAAATTTTCAAATTTTAATGTTTGTAATAAATCTATATTTTAGAGTCTCCTGCCTTGAAATATTTCAGAAGCAGCCTTGGTTATCCTTCGCTAAGCCAGATGTCGGATCCCTGCAAAAGACAGCAAAGTTATCAGTCTGAAAACTCAAAAAAGCCAAAGGAGAAGCATTGTATTAAATGACCAAATGTCAAAATGCCAAACATTATGAAAGTGGGTTATCAAACAAATTTGAAATCGAATTGGATTTGATCAGATATTTTCTTCATATATAAAACATGGCAAACAAAATTATTTGCAAGAAATCCGCAAGGCAGAGGTCGAATTGCAGATTTGGAGGGCCGAAGACGTGTTTGCAGAGTTGTTGACAGTTTTTGAGTGCGCGCTACCCATACATGGTGCGCGCTACCCACTTAAACGCCACAGCCCGTGTTAAATAACACGAGCGCTACCCACTTGAGGCGCGCTACCCATACAGTCTCAGGGCCGAAATTTTGTTGCTTCTGCGTCTGGCTTCATTCCAAAACGCCATGATCAGCTTGCAATTACCAGATCGAGCACTGACAAAGGAAGAGTTCATCGCAGGCATGAGAAGATGGATTAAAAGTGCTATCAAATGGTCAAAAGTGCAAAATAAGGGTGAACGGATACCAGTTGACTCCCTTTAGACGTGTAGAGGAGCGTTATGGTTCTATATTGCTGGACATGTGTTGAATTGCTATATATTGTTCGTGGTGTCATTGAACAGCTAAGTGATAGATTCAGATCAGTGTGATGCTGGGCTCAACAGATGAAAACGAACCTCTGCAGGAGCTTGGAAGCTCTGGTAAGTCATTTTGCAGATCATGTCTTGTACATAATGTTGGTCATCTTGAAATTCTACACCACAACATTAGTGCCCCACATATAAAGAAACTACGAGCACAAATCCGTTTGCGATGTTACTGCATGATTTGCTCAGTAAATTTGTTAAATATCAAAGCTGCAAAAATTCATGTACAAGATGTCAGGCATGAACGGTGCATGAGCCGTGGTTTCAAGGTAGCAAGATTTGCTGACCAGACTTACAAGTGCCCTCCTTGTGGCATTTCATTCAGCTGCAGTATTGCTTTGGAGTTACATCTGGTGATGTCGCACAAGGTCACATTTTCAAAAGATAACTTGCCAGAATTGACTGGGATTATTAAGCTACTTTCTGGCTCATCGAGTGATTGCTCCAAAGCTGGCATAAATCTGGAATGCCTTTTGTGCTCAGTAAAATGTGAAGCCATAGATGATTTTGTTCTGCATTTATTTTCTAATGTGCATATCAAGTCCTTGAGAACATCTACTTGCCTAGTTTGCTAAAAAAATTTCATTCATGTGAATGACCGGGAGAGCCATTTGCACGCATATAAACACAAATTTCAATTGCAAAAAGTTTGTTTAAGAAATAGGCTCAAGAAGGTGAAGGATATGGGACATTTAGAAAACATGGGATATTTATGCACATATTGTATGATATGGTGTAAAAGTCGGCCCTGCTTTATCCTTCATTTACTGGGCAGTGCTCACAAGTTATATGCTGAGATTCAAGATCAGCGACATACAAATAAAGTAATATAGACTCGATCACAAGAAGAAAAAAAGGAGGATTCCGTAAATCAATCCGCATTTAATAGAAAATGACAGCGCCCCAATGTTATAAATGATGCTAATTATAGGAAATTTGGTTTTATGCAAACGGCAAAATGTAAGATGGAAAGTCAAAAGGCCGAGAGCCTAAATTTAAAACAGAGACATCTAACACAGCAAAGAGATAGGTTCAATTGCCCATTTTGGTTTTCAGTTGCGATTTCAAAGGAGTTACATTACAGATGTCACCACTTCATCGATCATCAACAGATTCAAATAGAAAATGGGATGATGTTTCAGAACAGATGGCCGGCTCTTTATCCTTTGTTTGTTAATAATAATTAAATAATCCCTCATATTGTGTCAATCTGTTTTTATACAGATAGTCTATTTATTGTATTAAAAATCACTTGTAAGTGGGGGAAGAGTTCTGAGAGGTGTGAGGAGAAAACAGTGTTTCATTGTACATGGATGTGTGGATTTAATGAAAAAATACAGCTCTGACTCCTGAGATTCTTGTGGTGTGGATTTAGCATTTTGTCTTTTCTTATGTTTCATATGTAGCTTGTAATGTTTTACATGTCATTTCATAATCATTTTCTGTTGAATACTTTTAAGTGAGAAAGGCAGAATCCAGTTTACTGCTCTGCCTTGGGAGGTATTCATTTTCTATGTTTTCTTCAGTTTGATAAGGATTCAACTATTGCCCTTGTCAACCTCGCAGTGATCTTTCACTCCATATAATTCCAATTTGATTGTTAAACTTCATGGTTATCTTGCCTCAGGAGATAATCTGCGTTTTTCATTTAATCTCTGCTCTTGCTGTCTTTACCCCACACAGTCCAGAAAACCCCATCATTTATTAAAAACCTCATCCATATCAATTTACTAGCCTAAAATCAATATCAGTGTTACATTTAGGTCATCTCAGATCCTATTGGACGTCTTTCACTGAGTTTGACCCGGAGAGAGCCCTCTCCTGTCCTCGTAGGGCTAGCTACGAGGCTGAGCTTGGTTTGATGTTGCCTCGAGTTTTTCCTTCCTCAGCCTGAGGCAGATTCGAGCGCTAACGAGGTGGCATTGCTTGAGTTAAAGGTACTTACTTGTCACATTTTCAATGGTGGATAAAAACTCATGGTTAACCATGGTAGTGCTCTAAGTACTTTTAAAGTCAAAGTAAAGTACTCATAATAAATGTCATTTCACATTTTTTGAATAAAATTCATACATAAAATAATATATTACATTTATTATATTATTTTTATATAGTACATTAATTACATGTTATTATACAATTTAAATAATATAAATTTTAATTAATAACATATTATATAATTAATAATTTATGAATTTATATTTATATTTTATTTTAATTTATTTAAGTACAAAGGACAAATGCATTAGTTGTTCAATGATAATGACTTTTTCTTGAAAAACTCATTCTTATTTATAGTCACATCAATACAATTTTTTTATTAATTTTATTTTGGTACAACTTTTGAATTGAATTTAACTATGGTTACATGGATTGTGGTGTAAAAAGTGAATTGCAAATTCATAAATATTATTTTATTGATTTAGCTATTATTTTATTATTTCCTTAGGAGGCCCATTTTAGACCTTATCCCTTTCAAGGGAACACCTCATTTCCTTCTCTTCATCAAATTTTACATCTCTACGAAAAACTATCATCCTAAGAGATGGCAGGTACACCTGATAGTTGTGAGGTCTATCAGTGTACCCAAAAATATGCCCAACTCAATTGTCAGCTCTAGATTTTTCCTTGATTCCTTGGAAACATGAAAGTAAAATGATGAACCAAAGATCTTGAAGTGTGACACATCTGGTTTCTTCCCTGAAAATTATTCTTCTAATGTACTCATCCCAAGAATCCGATGAGGACTCATCTTCTGCACATATACCATTGTGTTACATGCTTCAACCCACAAGTGTAAAGGTAGGCCTTAATCATTCAACATCGCTCATGCATCTCCCACAATAATTATGTTCTTCCTCTCATCCACCCCATTATGTTGTGGGTTATGGGTTGTTTTCAACTCCCATCATATTCCTTCCTTTACACAAAATTTCTTAAACTCATTCGACATATATTCACTATCGTAATCACTCCTGAGAACCTTCACTTTCTTGCCAGATTATTTCTCAACAAGTGATTTAAATTCAAAAAATTTGGAGGATGTTTGGTATTTCTTCTGCGTCAATAAAATCTATAAATTACATGAGAAATCATCTACACATATAACTTAATACTTGTGCTTGGTCATGGAGGTTGTCAAGAAATGTCCACAAACATCAGAGTGGATTCTTTCAAGGATTGCATGTTCCCTTCTATCCCGATCATTGAAGGTGGATTTTGTGTACTTCCACAAGGTACACCCTTTGCATCTATTATGTTGCTATAGTGCTCCATTGGGGAGTCTTGTGGTGATCTGTTGCATGATCTTCAAATATCCATGGTGAAAATGGCCAAGTATTCTATGCCATAATTCACTGAAATCTTGGATCTACACCTTCTCTGCCTTTGTGCTTAAATCAGCACAATCTTTCACATTTAGTTTGTATAGGTTCTTCACCCAAACCCTAATATGCTTCACTTTTCCCGTGGATATATGCCTCAAGAATGCCATTCCTTTTCTGAATATCACATCATAACCATAGTATTCCAACACCACAACAGAAACCAAATTCTTATGTATACCCGAAACAAACATCACATCCTTGAGTCTGAGAGGGGATCCAAACTCCCTCTGAAAATCAACTATACCAATATCGGTCGAGCTATACCTCACATCATCTCCCATCTCGATGTGCATCTGGAGGTCCTTCTCCTACAAGTCACTGAAAAATTCTCGGTTTCTCATCACATGGAATGAGGCACCACTATCCAGATACCACATGCTACCCATCACTGTGCTTGACATACATGAAATAAGGGTAAAATCCAACACAAATTATAAATCATAATCACAACCTGAATGTGATGTGATCTCAGGCATCCAAGCCTCCCATTCCAATTTATTTTTATGTTGGCATGTCTCTTTCTTACCACATCTATTTTTTTTTGCAACCCTTGTTGCACCAACAAATCTTGTACCTTTAGGTTCCATAATGCATAATTATTTGTACTGATGAATTTATCCACCTCAAACTTAGCATTAGTCTTTTTTTCCATTTTCCTCCTACACGAGCTCTTTTAAAAAAAAATTCTTATTTTTTTTAAAATTGGTTGTGTTTTTTCGAAGTTCCAAAAATGAATCCTTCAAATAGGGTTTAATAAAAAAAAATTCATGCTTCCCAGTTTTGAAAATTTTCATTACTCATGTCATAAGCCCTAATTATTTAACCCAAAACCTTGGTTCTTTTAAAACATTGGTTCTCTTTAAAAAACAAACTATCTTTGACAATCAATTTTTAATGAATTTTTATTTTCTTTAAGAAAACAAATTATGATTTTAGGGTTTAAATAAAAATTACCCTGTGGTTAGTTCCAAGTTTAGTCAAAGTGAATTTTTTTTTCCTCAACCCGACTTCTTTCACAACAATGGCTAGGGTTTCTGGGCATACTTTGTAGGTCTAAATTATTTTTACACAAGCAGACTTCCCTCCTTCAATTGAAAAAACAAACCTAAAAAATGACCCTTGCACTGAACACAATACGAGATATTTTCCTCAACCAAAATGAAATTCTTCACTACCTCTTTCTTTCACATAGGCTTTACCATGCCCTTACTTTCATGCGGGCCCAGAAAAAATTTAAAAAAGGTGTCCTTATCCTTTTTCAATTGATAGCTGCTCATGGCTTCCCTAGGATTCAATTTCTCAGTTTTTTCTCATGGCTTCTTTAACACGTCACTTTTCTCTGATGATAGCTATAGTTTCACAACTTGGATATTTTTAGCACACAAACTTCACTACAAGCGAGTTACCCATCGTTGATGGTTTCTTCTCTTTACAGTTGGACTTACCTTGGAAGCTACGATTTATTATAACACTTTCTCTCTGCAACAGATCCTGCATTGTGGCTTTCTTTCTCTGCAACAACTTCAGTTCTTCTCTTTATTTCACTATCCTCACAACCACATGGATTTGAAACAACTTATTGATATTTGGAGCCCATAAATTAATTGAACAACAAGGAAAATAATTGCATAAAAATAGGAAACATATTTCATAAACACAGACATAAGATGTAAGTGGCAAAACCCTGACAGTGTGTCAATGAAACCTCCATGGGGCAAGGGATTGGAATAATTTTATTAATTAAGGTCAATCAAAGGATCTCCAATACAATTTGTCTCTCAAGATAGAACATTTTACTTAATAGGCATAATTACGAACTACCTATCGTTACACAAGTGTCTGATCAGTAAAACAAGGTTTACTAAGGTGAAAATAAATTTACATAATCTTTTAATTGTTTTCATTTTTAACAAAATATTTATATGAAATAGAAAGAAAAATAGCGTAAAGTTTCTTAATAAGTCACACTAATTTTTATTGATACAAACCTTAAATACAACACAGGAATGATGTGATTGATAAACTGACATGAACGATGGGGTGTGGTAGAATTTCATTTCAAAAGAATCACCATAGGGACACTGAGGTGTGTTCAAATGGTGTCATGGAGGGAGGTTCTTTCTCTACCCTATGTACAAAAGAAAAAACATTTCATGGCTTGATCTCTATCATGGTCTGCAATTGCAGAAGAGTTGTTTTGAGTATAGAACATACCTCAATTAGAAAGAAATTTTTGGGAAACATCGAAAGTCACCAAAGGATTCTCAATAAAAAAGCATCACAAATATGGCAACCTACATAGTATGTGAACATATGAAACCCTTGTCTTTAAAAATGTGTTGTGGGTAAAGAAGGTAATTTGTGTTTGAGAGGAAAAAATTACTACATATATATCCTTTTCCACGTCATCATCTCCCTATAAAACCTAGCCTACTTTAGAATTGCTTCTTCTGTGGGCCTGACCTCATTTGAGATTCACATAAATACTATTTGGGACTGGTTTCATTTGGGCCCCGCAGAGTGTTGTTTAGGCTTATCCTCATTTGGGCCTGCATAATGTTGTTCGGCCCCACACAATGTTGTTCGACACCACACAGTTGGCTTTGAACATTCGACTTCAAACTATAGCAAAAGTCACCTAATGTAATATAGTGTGACATATTATATTTGGCCAATTTTGCATTTCGCCAAGCGACTCATCTCAAAAAAGGTTATGGTCACATTTTTTTTAATATTTACAAGGGGGAAATGAATTTACAAGAAACTATATCGTAAAATTTCAATGGTATAGTTTCAAGATTGGATCCAAGCACGATGTGATTATCACTTTGATATACATGCATATCATTGATAAATTACACCCTTTTATGGGTAATCTCGTGAAGCAATTCCTTCTTATTTTGTTTCCAGATTGTTTCATCTTTCTCCATAATTGTGGATACGGATCACAAAGTGAGTGGCATTATATTTCATTTCCAATTTTATGCATCCATCTGTCACATCCTTAATCCCAAGAAGGGGAAATTTATATGGTGCTCATGCTACATAAATGGAATTATTAACGAAAACACTTATGTTCACTTTATCTTTTCCTTTATCTATGATCATTAAACATAATGTCCCTTCCATGTTCATTTTTGGGGACTCTCTAGGAGATGTTGGTTACAAAAATTTCATCGCCAACACAATCTCCAAAGAAAATATTTTTCCTTATGGGGATACCTTCTTCCATTGCCCCATTGATCGTTTCTCTCATGGTTGAACTGCATTCAATTTAATCAGTATTTTCTTTCTCCTACTTATTCACCTTATCTTTCTTAGTGATATTTACATGCATGATTCTTATGATATATATGATATTTGTATTCATTGTAATGTTCCCATTTTTAATTTCCTCTCTAGTACAACCATGATGGATTTTCATGGTATGTGATGCCCAGGTCACAGGATAAGGATTACATCATCAGGAGTCCTAAAGGGGTTTTGACGAGTTTTTATGGGATATGATGATATTTACTTGGCATATTAATCATCATGAGCAGTTTCAATTCCATTTCTTTCTAATAATTCCCATAAAACATTGTTATTATCGAGCATAACTTAAATAATTACGCTTAAGGTGGCATTCTGAGAGGAATATTTGATGGAACACCTTAGTGTAATAGCTCATTAGAACCAGAACAAGAAGATATACATGATGATATGCTAAGAAGTGACTTCCAGTGGCTAGAGAAAATATTGTGAGCGATTTACCATTTTCCCAAATTAAAAAGTGGCTTTAATTAGTCACTTAATTGAAAATAGAAAAGATTGATTAAGGGGAAAATGCAATAAGTGACTTAAATAAATAAAAAATTCACTTAAGACAAATTCAAGGAGGAGCTTTTAGAATAATAATAAAATAATAAAATAAACACGCTTCTATAAGATTGGAGATCTATTTATTGGACCTTTAAAAGGAGGAGGAGGAGAGCATTTGGGATATCTTGGTTTTGAGGATTTGTCTTTGGTGTAGATTGGAGAATTTAGTTCTCTACTTAGTAGCCCCAAGATGAAAATTCTTGGGTGATTCATTGGGAGTGGGCGAGAACCCATCTCTCCCCTTGGTGAATTCATCTAGAATTCATAGGTGCTTTATCAGTTTAGCTTTCATTTTAGAGGTTAGGTATAGATTGTAGTGGATATTTGTGGGAGGCCATCATCTTAGCCATTTCCAATATTTACATGTAATAATTATATTAATAAAATAAGAACAAGTTCATTTTCATGCTTATCTCATTTATTCTTTAGTTGCAGATTATATTTCTAGTTTTTGTTGTTCAATTTTTGCAAATTGTTTATCGAATTGACAGCCTGATTTTATGAAGCTATGGTCATTGAAATTTGCATTAGGAATATTGAATTCATAGCTAATATGTTAATGTTTTAATTACTACCTCCCTATTTGGACCCATGAATCGACTTCTCTCGTGGTATCAATTTCACATATAGAGGAAGCATATTACTAGATTGCACGACCAATTAAATGGTGAGTACCACTACAAATAAATATTCTATATAATTGATACATATGCATTTACTTGTTCAAAAGTAGAAATTAAACATCGTTGGTGTTCTTTCTACAACATATCATCCCTTTAAGTCTCCAAATACGCCAATTCATTAACTATTAGTCAAGGACAAAAACTTGGAGGAATTAAGCATGTAAAAGAATATCTATCCTAGAACTTGTATGCTATTACTATCAGCATCAATGATATTTTCTTGAACTATTTAGAGAATACCACCTTCCAAAGGAATACAAGTGCTCCAAATTTTGTTCCTCTCATCGCCCTAAGCCTAGATTTACAAAGTGCGTTAATAATATTTAAAGCAACCCTTAAGTGAAATACCCTAAATTGAAAACCAACAATGATTAGTTCCACCATTCAAACAATATCTTTGACTGTGTCCAATATTTGCATCTTATCCTTCTCAAATTCGTAGTTACATTTACCTTCCAAAATTTTTGTTGTATCTATGTATTGGAGCAACTGAATCCCTCAAGTAAGTGTTATACCAATGATAAATCCCTTCCATGGTTGCTACCCATGGGAGCTACAACTACATGGTCTCTGAAATGGGAAATGCAAAGTATCACCACCTTGAAAACAATTTCCACGCAATGTTGGAAGAAGAGGATGTTGGATCCTTGGTTAAACTAAGAGGAGGGGGGGTGGGGTGGGTGAATTAATTTAATGCATTCATGGACTTTTAAAAACTTTCTTTTAAAATTATTTACACCTTCCTTTCATGATCGATAATGTATATTGAAACAACAATCTTAATATGTGAGCAACAAGTATTAAGCAGATTAAATATAGAACATCAACACATAATCATCATGCATATAGACAACAGATATAACTGGAAACCCATAAGGGAGAAAACCATATCTTATTATTGTTGTGATGCAAAGGCAATCTCCAACTCCCTCTCACCACTGATTTTCTGTAGCCTCCAACCTACAGTAGGTAACTACCTCAAATTCTGCAAGCTACAACTTGCAAGGAAGCTCCAACTTCCATTTGTTTTTTGTAGGCTACAACCCACAGGAGGCTCCTACCTCAACCGAATACAACTGGACATCTATCAAGCTACAACTTGATATGGAAGCACCAACTTCCTCACACCACAATAAAATCATATGCTGATTTACCTGGATATCAACTCTGTTTTTCTCCTTCTTGACTGCTGTCCTTCCAGTCTTCATACCTACTTTATATCAGTGCTGGATCTTCACAGCTTCTCTATCTGCTCTGTCTTATTCTTCCACTCTCTAACCTCTCTATGCACATTGCAATAACATCATTTATAGAGATCACTTCATGGCTGTTTGCATTCTATATGGGAATATGAAGTGAACAGGCGTGACTCTTGCCTTCCACCCATTCATTTCTTTAGTATATACTCATTTTAGTATTAATTTGGAGTTTTTCTTTGCCTACGGAGACTTGCCTTTGCATCACAAACAATATAAAATAAATAATACATTTACAGTTGCAATCAATTATTTTACTCAGCCCTTTCAGTTTCTTAGCTTTGCTATGCGTTTGTCCTCTTCTGCTTGCTGTTCTTTTGTCTTTTCTATTTCTGCAATTATATTTCAACTGTGCTGCATAACTGCCCTTTTTGCCCGACTCGACCCATGCTGTTGCACTGTTCTGCATGGGGTCGGATCCTTTTACTTAACCCAAGCCTTTCTTTGCTATGTTCAGTGTTTTCGTTTGACTCACTGTCGCACCACTGTTCATCTTGGCCGGCTTCTTTACACAAACCCTTCGGACCTTATTAACAGAGCGCACATAACAGACGTGGAACAAGGGTTATCGGGTCCCATACTACTTGACCAATCAAAATATGTCGCACATTGCTTGTCCACACCTTTTAACGTTTTACAAAAATATCAGAATCCGTGCGGAATCACAAACTGTTACTTTAAGCCCGATTAAACATAAAACCCAAAACAATTACATACAGGCAGAACTTCTTTACTGGAGGGTCCGACAACACTTTCCACCAATCACAGGTGATCGCACTTTGCAACCTTTATGATTTAACTTAGCGGTTAAACCTTATTTCTCGTGATCTGTGATATTGCACTCGTGCACAGTGCTAACATGTGGCTCCTCCCTCATCGCATCACATACTTTCATCCTTCCTGCATCGCATCGCAAACAACTTACCGTACCGTGCGAAGCCTAAGCGCTGTCCGCTAACATTTGCGATGTGCGAACTCGAGATTCGCCATTCGCTGTTGATCTGCCATACGATCTAACGGTCCTCACTTTTTGCTCTGCCGTGCCAACACGTGTCCCTTCTCCACTTCGCATCACATACAGTTTAACTTAACTTGTGACGACCTTAAGCACTATCCGCTATCATTTTCGATGTGCGAGCTCACGATTCACCGTTTGTCGTTGATCTTTCACCTTCACTTCTACGATCTAATCCTGACCATCTGCTCATCCTTCACATGGCTCTCCTTCATCTCTTCCACCTGCTCTGATCTCTGTCGTTAATTCTTAATACTTCGATGATGTGATTCGATCTTTATCGTCTGATCGCATCCCTTGGAATTATTCTAAAAGTTCTCTTCCTTAGTCTATTTCTGTTTGTTTATACTGTTGCCGCTTTTCAACACCGGTTCCTCCATGCTACTCCTCCTGAGATTTATTTAGTTGATAAACATGTTGATCTTTCCTGAGCTCGTTCTTTTATTTGTTATTCACTCCGACTTGGGATTATTGCGCTTGTTGCACACCTTTGATGATTCTCTGCTACCTTTGCTGCTTCTCTGCTGCCTTTGCTACTTCTCTGCTACTCTTTTATGCTTTCTTACTATATTGTTGCCTGATCTGCTCCTTTTCCTTATTTATGGTTATGGTGCTGCTCCTTTGTGCTCCTTTTCCATCAATGGAAATATTTCCAACAAAATCCCCCTTTGGCATTGATGGAAGCAAATCTACCAATACTCCAATACTTCCTCTAGGACTTCCTCCCCCTTTCATTCTGAGAAGTGTCTTTCTTCCTCTAATTTCTTTTCATAAGAGCCCTTTTTTTTTGCTTGATTTTCCTCCTCCTTTAACATAAATGGAAAAGGGTTGCACATTTCCTAGTGTATTTTATATCTTTGCACTATTTCTCTCTGAGTTGTATTTAGGCCTTCTTCTTCTGACTTTATACCTTGCTGCTTCAGACTGCTGTACTGGAGTTGTTGGGAGAACACTTTGAAAATTATTGAGATTGCATGGAAGGCTTGTCACCATATAATGTTTTGTACTTATGTCCCTTACTGCTTGATAGAGGTGATATGTGCTGGACTTTTGATGTACTTCTATCATAATACTTTGATCTAGAGGGCCTGTACCATACCACTGCTCCATAGCTCTAGCTCTTCCGTGAAAACTTTTATGGGCTGCTCTCCCCTTGGAATGATGCTTTCTTGTCTGATACTGACTATCACTTATCTACTGCACTATTTTTGTTCCTTCTATTGCTGCCTTTGCTGGTGTATTTCCAACATCATTTTTTTTATATTTCTGATCATATCAGAGAGTATCATCTGCAGACACTACCCCTAGTTTGTCTCTTAGATATTCAAATGGTTCTCTAGGAAGAGGTTTTGTGAATATGTCTTCTGCTTGTTCCTTTGTTGGTACATACTCCATCTTTACTATTTTCTTTGCTACTTTTTCTCTTAGGAAGTGGTACTTTATTGGGATGTGCTTGGTTTTCAAATGAAGTACTATAATATTTGATATACTTATTACACTTGTATTGTCACATTTGATAGAAATGGGTTCATTGATGCTTACCTTCATGTATTAGAGATTTTGTTTCATCCACATTACTTTTTTTACAACAAGCTGTTGCTGCTATGTATTCTGCTTCTGCTATAGACAGAGAGACAAATGTTTACTTCTTGCTTAACCATGCCACAAGACTTTCTCCCAAATAAAATGCACCTCCACTTGTGCTTTTCCTGTCATCCACACAGCTGGCCCAATCTGCATCTGTATATGTTGTCAATGTGAAGTCTTTGCCTTTCGGATACCATAGGCCAAAATGTGCAGTTCCTTGTAGATATCTAAATATCCTCTTGATTGTTAGCAAGTGATTTTGTTTTGGTTCTGCTTCATATCTTGCCACAAGTCCTACTGCCAACATAATGTCTAGTCTAGAGGCAGTTAGGTATAGCAGACTTCCTATTATAGATCTGTAAATTCTTAGATCTACATTTGAGGATCCATCATCAGCACATAGCTTGCATCTAGTGATCATGGGAGTTGACACAGGTTTGCAGTCTTCCATTTGGAACCCTTTCAACATGTCTCTTAAGTATTTTTCTTGTGAAATGAATATTCCTGTGTTCTTTTGTAGAATTTGATGTCCTAAGTAGAAGGTAAGCTCTCCAACCATAGACATCTTAAATTCTGAATTCATATCTTCTGCAAATCCTTTTGGTAACTCAACATTGTTGCTACCAAACATGATGTCATCTACATATACTACTACAATTAAGAGTTCATTTTCATGAGCCTTTGTGTACATATTGTTTTCTACTCCTCCTTTCTTGAAACCTTGTTTTTGTAAGTATTTCTCCAGCCTAGAATACCATGCACGTGGAGCTTGTTTGATACCATATAAGGCTTTCTGTAATCTGCACACATAGTCGTGTTTATCTGTTAAGGAAAATCATTCAGGTTGTTCCATGTAGACTTCTTCCTCTAGATCTCCATTCAAGAAGGCAGACTTCACATCCATTTGATATACCTTGAAATCATGATAGCATGCAAAAGACAAAAACATTACAATTGCTTCCATTCTTGCTACAGGGGTAAAAGTTTCATCATAATCAAGTCCTTCGATTTGAGAGTATCCCTTGCATACAAGTCTGTCTTTATTTCTGAGTACCTGACCTTGTTCATTCATCTTATTCTTGAATATCCACTTTGTGCCAATGAAATTTTTCCCAGTGGGTTTTGGCATTAACTCCCAGGTCTTGTTATTCTCAATTTGGTCTAGTTCTTCATTCATAGCATTTACCCAATTTTTGTCTTTGTTGGCTTCATCGAAATTCTTCACAACCTTTATCACACATTTGACTGACACTTAGTAGATTGGCTTTCATACCATCCACAAATAGTACATCGTGAGCCTCTCCTCTTCCATTATTCAGGCCGACTGAGCCTTTTCCCTTGATTCTCCCTGCTATATCATTGTTGAATGTTACATGTTCAGATTACTTTTCATCAAAAGTTATAAACTTGCTTCGATCTCCAGTCATATGTTTTGAGCACCCACTATCCACATACCATTGGATTTTCTGATCTTGAGCTATTAGAACCAGATCACACTTATTTAGCTTCTTTTTCCATTGCATGCAACTGTTTGTTTGGTAAGTTTCTGGAGGAGATGGACCACAGTCTTTGAGAGGACATTCGTGAGACTTGTGCCCAATTTTATGGTAGCAAAAATAGTTTATTGTATTTATAAATGGATTATGTATACGAATGAATCCATCATTGTTCTTAATTCCCCGTGAGTTTCCATACACCAATCTCTCTATATACGCTTTGCACTCCATGGCTTTATGACCGAACCCTTTACAATATAAACAATACCCATGGAAGTAGTATCTGTCTTTGGCAGAGAAAGTTGTTTGAGGTAATATTTTCGTTTGTTGCATCTTTTGCTGGTTGGACTGGATTTGCTTTATCTTACAGTATGTCGCAATATGTCCAGTTTCATGGCAGGCGAAGTAAGTGATACTTCTCATAGGAGGAAGGAACCTTCTTTGACATCTTCTGAATTTGTTCAATTCATCCTTAGGAGCATATGAGTCTTTTGCAGTTGATTGTTTATTCATTTCTTTCTTTGCCATTTGAGGTTGCTGCTTGTTTCTGTTTGTTTCATTACATGTCATGGTCTTGATTTCTAATTCTGAGGAGTCCCTTTTTGTTGCTTCATTATCCTTTGCAGCTTTTACAAAAATGATATTCTTGTTATCTTCTGCCTTAGAGTTATTGGTTTCTCCTTCATAGCCTATCCCAACCTTTATATGAGGAGATCTTAGAGAATTTATTATTTTGTCCAATTGTTTAGAGCTTTTCATTCGTGGAGTGTTCATAGATAATTCCCTTTGGGCCTTTTCTAATTTCTTTCTTAGGCATACTACTTCTTCTTCCAATTTCTATTGCTCCTGATTTTATCTTTAATTTTCTTTATTAGAATGTCTTACACCTTCTTAGCTTCTTCAAGTTCTACTTTCAACTAAATGAGGTTTTCCGAATTTGGTTCTTCCTTTACACATTTCCGGAGAATGTCTTTCTGTTTTCTGCACTTGAGTTTAAATTTTCTTATTTCCTTAAGGGCACTAATTAGGTCCCCCTCAAGATCTACCTCACATTTGTCTTCAAATTCTAGGAGATCTTCCTCAAGCTCTTCCTTGGCCATCAAAATAAATTCTGATGTTCCTTCTTCATTGGGGGATTCATCTGAGCTCTCAGATGCACTGATGTCTTCTTGAACATAGAATGATCTTCTATTAAATCCGTTCCCTTTCGACCTCTTGTTGAAAGTGGTTTTCTCTTTCCCTTTTGATTGATATTTTATTTTCTTATGAGGGCATTTTGATGCATAGTGCCCCACTCTTCAACAGTTAAAGAATTTAAATGGAAGTTTACCTTTATAATTTCTTATGCCACTATCTAATCTTCTGACAAATTTGGCCTCTTCTTCATCAAAGAAGGAGCATGTATCTTCCTTTTTTTCTTTGCACTTATCTGCCTTAAAGGCTGCCTCCCTCACATTTTACTTCCCCTTTGGAAGTCTCATCTCATAGATTGTCAAGTTTCCAAGAAATTGGTTCATAGTCAGTGTTTCCTAGTTTGTTGTTTCTTCTATGGAAGAAACCTTAGGGTTAAACCTGGATGGTAAAGATCTCAATATATTTTGTACAATTACACATTCCTTAATGGTTTCTCCTAAAGCTTTCATGTTATTCACAACTTCTGCAACCTTTAAGAATAAATTGGCTACATCTTCATCTTCATTCATTTTTACATTTTCAAAATGAGCTCTATAGGCTTGTAGTTTGGCCATCTTCACCTTTTTATCTCCCTCATGGATATTTTCTAAAGTATCTAAGATATATTTGGCAGTCTCACTGTGCATTACTTTGATAAATTATGTTTCACACTGACTGCTCAAGAGTGCGTTCATGGCTTTTTTTGGAATCACGATTGTCGTTAAACTAAAATCCGCAGGCTTGAGTCTCCGCTACAATCGCAAAATTTAGGATCCAGGAGAGGTGGTTAGTCCATTTCGCGAAACACACGGGGTGCGTTGAACCCAATGTCCAACGATCTCCCCCCCAACGCGAGTCGAGTGAGTTTTGAACTCGAGACTTGTCGCTCTGATACCACTTGTTGGAATCACAATTGTCTTTAGACCAAAACCTGCAGGCTTAAGTATCTGCTACAATTGCCAGAGCTAGGATCCACGAGAGGCGGCTATTCCATGTCGCGAAACACACAAGGAGAATTGAACCCAATGTCCAACAGATTTTTCATTAGCTATGAAGTTTTGCTTGGCTTCTTTCTCTATGTCAGTATTCTTTGGAGCATATCATTCTTCCACAGCAGCCCAAAATTTTATTCCTAGAGACATTATGTATGTCCTCATTCTTATTTTCCATAAAGCATAGTTTGTGCCAATAAACAATGAGGCTTTACTTGTTGAGCATCCTTCTAGGATAGCCATTTTGGGGACCTAGGATCTCCTTCTAGTTGTTAAACTGATACAGAAGGAACTGGCTCTGATACCAATTGTTGAACCCTTGGTTAAACTGAGAGGGGGGGTGAATCAGTTTAATACATTCATTGACTTTTAAAACTTTCTTTTAAAATTATTTACACCTTCATTTCATGATCAAATTAATGTATAATGAAGCATCAATCTTAATATGTGAGAAAAAAGTATTAAGCAGATTAAATACAGAACATCAACACATAATCATCATGCATATAGACAACATATATAAGTGGAAAACCATAAGGGAGAAAACCACATCGTATTATTGTTGTGATGCAAAGGCAAGCGCCAACTCCCTCTCACCACTGATTTTCTGTAGGTTCCAACCTATAGGAGGCCACTACCTCAAATTTTGCAAGCTACAACTTGCAAGGAAGCTCCAACTCCCATCTATTTTCTACAGGCTACAACCCACAAGAGGCTCCTACCTCAACTAGCTACAACTGGACATCTATCAAGCTACAACTTGACATGGAAGCACCAACTTCCTAGCACTACAATAAAATAATATGTTGATTTACCTGGATATCAACTTTGTTTTTCTCCTTCTTCACTGTCGTCCTTCCAGCCTTCAAATTTTCTTTATATCAGCTCTGGATCTTGATAGCTTCTCTATCCGCTCTGTCTTATTCTTCCACTCTCTAACCTCTTTATGCACATTAAAATAACATCATTTATAGAGATCACTTCATGGTTTTTTGCATTCTATATGGGAATATGAAGTGAACATGCATGACTCTTGCCTTCCACCCATTCATTTCCTCAGTATATACTCATTTCAGTATTAAATTAAAGTTTTTCTTTGCCTACAAAGACTTTCCTTTTCATCACAAACAATATAAAATAAATAATACATTTACAGTTACAATCAATTATTCTACATAGCCCTTTCAGTTTCTTAGCTTTGTTGTGTGTTTGTCCTCTTCTTCTTGCTATCCTTTTGTCTTTTCTATTTCTGCAGTTATATTTCAACTGTGCTGCATAATTGCCCTTTTTTCTTGACTCGACCCATGCTATTGATTTGTTCTGCACGGGGTCGGATCCTTTTACTTACTTGAGCCTTTCTTTGTTGTGTTCAGTCTTTTCGTTTGACTCACTGCCGCAACATTTTTGATCTTGGTCAGCTTCTTTACACAAACCCTTTGAACCTTATTAACAGAGCACACATAACATACGCGGAACAGGGGTTATTGGGTCCCACACTACTTGACCAATCACAATACGTCGCACATTTCTTGCCCGCACCTTTTAACATTTTACAAAAATATTAGAATACGTGCAGAATCACAAATTGTTACTTTAAGCCTAATTAAACATAAAATCAAAAGAAATTATATACAGGTGGAACTTCTTTACTAGAGGGTCCCATGACACTTTCCACCAATCACAAGTGATCACACTTCGCAACCTTTATTATTTAACTTAGCGACTAAACCTTATTTCTTTCAATCTATGATATTGCGTTGGTGCGTAGTTCTGACACGTGGCTCCTCCCTCATCGCATCGCATACTTCCATCCTTCCCACATCACATCACAAACAACTAACCATACTGTGCGAAGCCTAAGCGTTGTCCGCTAACATTTGGGATGTTCAAACTCGCAACGTCCACCGTTGATATGCCATACGATTTAACAGTCCTCACTGCTTGCCCTGTCATGCCAACAGGTGTCCCTTATCCACTTCACATTGAATATAGTTTAACTTACCTTACGACGACCTTAAGCGTTATCTGCTACAATTTGTGATGTGTGAACTCGCGATTCGTCGTCCATCGTTGATCTTTCGCCTTCACTTCTACGATCTAATCTTGAACGTCCACTCATCCTTCACGCGGCTCTTCTTCATCTCTTACGCTCACTCTAATCTCTGTCGTTAATTCTTAATACTTTGATTATGTGATTTGATCTTTGTCGTCTGATCGCCTCCCTTAGAATTCTTCTAAGATTTCTATGCCTTCGTCGATTTATGTTTGTTTATACTTTCGCCACTCTTCAACGCCGATTCCTCCATGCTACTCCTCCTAAGCTTGTTATGTATTCTTCAACGCGAATCTCTCTTGAGATTTATTCAGTTTCTAAACGTGTTTATCTCTCCTTAGCTTGTTCTTATATTCCTTATTCACTCCGAATTGGGATTATTATGCGTGTTGTACACCTTTACTGCTTCTTTGCTGCTCTTTTATGCTTTCTTACTGCATTATTGCCTGATTTGCTCCTTTGCCTTATTGTTGGTTCTAGTGCTGCTCCTTTGCCATCAATGAAAATATTTCCAACAATATTTATGTTTCAATTGAAGTATATTAAGAAAATGAATCACAAAGAAGAGGTAGAGATCGTTTCCATGTTTAGAGAGGTTCATGTCATAACCGAGGAATCAAAAATTCTAGTAGAAAACGGAAGAGAAATTGAGGTTGATTGGTGTAGCATGGATCTACTACCACCTCTAATGTTTATTGGTAAAAAAATTGATTTTTGGGTTGTGAAAATGCAAAATTTTCTTCAAGGTAAAGAGTTAATTGAGTACGGGTCTAATAACCCATTTGATAAAGTATGTGATTATTTAGTATTAGAGTTTATAAAACAGGCATTGGATGATAAATTTTTTTGAAAGGTACCAAAAGCTACATCTTCCCCGGAAGCATGGAAGATCATGGAAGTAGAATTGGCACAAAAAAAACTGACATGCAACAGCAAGTTATGTCACAATGTGTTGAAGAATCAATAGAGAAGTCAGTCACAAATCTAAGAGTATATGAGAAAGACTCTGGGAGGACAAGAGAGCTTGAATAATCGCACTCAAAAGTTGATCCAGGGTAAATTCTTGATACCCTTAACCAAGACCTTTTACTTCATCTAATCAACTAGAATTGCATTTAATTAAAGTGTTAATGAACATAAATGAACAACTGCATGCTTTAAAGAAGAGGAACATAACATGTCAAGATCAACAATCATAAGAACATGTTGTTTTATAATGGAGTTCGTTCAGGAGGGACTACATCTCCGGGCCTCGGTGTCAAGATGGTGTAGGCCACTGCATTAAGTATTGTAAGGAGTGAAGATGTACATGGATGTGTTTTCTTTGAAATACAAGGAAAATGTCCTCATGTAGGAGTGTCTAGACCTCTTTACGAGATGTTCCATTATGGAACTCTCATACACAAGAAGGACTCCTATCAGTATGACAATATCTCACACATAATGACTATGAGTATGCTACAAACATGGCATCTAATGGATCTTAAATATAATACGAATCCATAACAGAAAGTACATTAATAAAAAAACAAGATCCCACGACTCATACATCAATAGGGATATGTATAGCACAATGTATCTCAGAGACAAAGAGACAAAGAAGTACATGAAATCAACTCATCATATACCTCACGCTGAAGATGAATGAAGAATGAGTTGCTCTGTTGTTGGATCTGAAATCACCATCACAATTGTGGCGTCGAAAGGTGTCAAATCGACTACTCACTTGTTGAAAGCTGACACCTGCAACTCCATTTCAAAAAGTGGCTGAAAAATATAAAGCTCAGATGAAAAATATGAATATACCATCATATTCGTGGCGTATAATAGTGCAAAGTCGACTATCCATTTTCTGAATTCTGATGAAGTGAAAATCTGGGGCAAAAAGGAATATTTTAGATTCCCCTTAGATTCCTCCAAGATGCTGCTCCATGGGTGGACTGGAAATCTACAACTCAAAAGACGAATCTGACCTCGCCATTGCATTCCCTACGAAAAACTGTGAAAAATGACTGTAAACTTAACTATATTCCGACATGGAGAAAAATTACCTCCTCTAGAAAATTTCAAGGATCATGGTTCTGCTTCCTATTTCTGGGCCTGCTCATGGTTCCACCTGCATCGAAATTTGTGCCCGCCTCAAACTGCGTGCGCACTTTGATCCTCCATGGTCTAGGCGCATTTTAGAAATATGGGTTTATATGAAAAATGTGGGTGGAGTTAACCATGAGCCAATGGTTGGTGCAGTGGTTAAGATAGGTGAATGGTTGAGGAGGGGTAGAGGGGTCAAATCCCGCCCCTCCATACTTGGTCATTTTTCTTTTTCTTAAAAAAAATGAACAACATTAAATTTTTATAGGTCGTATGACCCCCCGAATCCACCATCATTCCATTATACAATGTAATATATGTTTATTATATATATGTTTAACATATATATAATATATGTTTTTAACATATATATAGTATAAGTAACATACACTTGGTGTGGAGCTCCGTGGGATCCAGCAGGGGTCATGGCTCGTCGGCCCATAAACACATATTTTTTTGTTTTAACCGATCGATTTTTTTGTTTAAATATTAACAACACATACATTTTCAAATTTTTTGAAAAATGGGTGTTAGTGGGAATTTTAAGTGTCCCACAATTTCGGCCGAAATCTAGCCGGATCTAACTGGGATCTGGTGGCTGGATTTTGGCGAAATTTTGCCTCCTTTAAGCCTACCTAGTCACCTAGTCAACCTAAAACTTTTACCAGCTCTAAGTTTCGCATACGAGCTCGATTTGATGAACCATTCACATCGATGTGATCAAGACCTGAAGATATACAACCTAAACCTAGCTCAAGAGCAATTCGAACACTTTTATTTTTGAGCTTCCCTAAGCCCTCTTTGCCATGTGTGTGTCTCTAGAGCCACCTGGATCAAAAGTGGATGATAGTCATGATATAAAAGTGAAACCCATTATGAAAACATGCATATTATTGAAGAAGGTGCAACAAATATTGCAGAGAGAGAAGTTTAAGCCTGTGTGTCTAAAGCAAAGCAAGAGTATATTCATGTGGATGTTGAAGATGATGGTGAATCCCACCATGATGAGACACATGTGGATGATGAATGCAAAATGAGATGTGAATTGGTGATAAATTTGGTGAAGTTGAAATTTTTAATGAATACATGCATGCTTGGATATCCCACCATAGAGTGGATGAACATTATATTGATGATAGGTGTGGATTCTTTTTTGAAACATGGATTGATTATGGAAATATGGTAATGTCATGTTTGATGAATAATTGAAGGTTGAAGTTGCCACTATAGCAACAATTTATGAAGAAAATTTTGGAATTTATCATGAAGCAGTGTGTGATCTAGCATCAGTTGATGATAGAAAATAGGATAAAGTGATTCAAGAGTTTTTGATGAGAATATCCACTGACCGCATAATAGTGGAAGGTAGTCTTAATGAAGTTGAACAGAAGGAAGGGAAGGAACAGGAAGAGGAGAAATCTCTCACTGCAAAGCATAATGAAGATGTTTTTAACATTGTTTTTTAATATGTGGGTGTTCAAAATAGCATGGGAGTTGAAGTTGAAAAAAAAGTTTTGATAAGTTTGATGCAAATTCGAAGTTCATTAAATAATGGATTGAGAATTAAATTGAAAAAATTGATGATAGTCTTAAAGCACCAGCTGGAATAAAAGAATTAATTGAAATTGTGAACGAGAAAAAGGAGAGTGATTATAATTGTACATGTAAGCCTAATGATGATCTTTAGTGTACAAATTACAGGAAAAAAATAGTAGTACCTAATTATGAAAGTGAAGAGAAAGATATGGAAATTTCTAAAGACAAAAAAGAAAGCATTGAAACAACTTTTCAACAATGGAGTCAAGAAGAAAATAGTTTCTTATATCAAGAAATATGGTGGAAATAAGATTAAGGATATGAAGTGAAAGAAGCAAAGCGAAGTTTACAATTTGAAGATGAAGAGTTGTGACAACAATCCATGGTTGAACAAATATTTGAAGATGAAGTTGTAGAAGATAGGATCATATTAATTTTCAAAACAAATACAGGAGAAGTCAAAGAAAAATTGCAGCAACGACAAGTGAAGAAATATGGATCCTACAACAAGAAAACGTAGCAAAAAATGAAGAAGTTTTAAGGGTATATAATTTGGAAGAAACAAAAAATAAAATGCAAAATTGTAAAAAAACTTGAGTCATTGGAAGCCTAGTGAGACTTAGACCAACATGCATGTTTAAGCCATGATTGAGACAATTTATACTCTAAGCTTAGTAAGCCCTAGTTGATTCATTTTTAAGTTATGTTCAATCATGATTAATTCATGTTGAGTCATATGGTCGTAATTAAGGGGAAGTGTTCATAATATATAATTACTACTGCATGAAGTGCAGTCTATATTAAGAGTGTGAGTTAATTTGAGCCATTCTGAGTTAGTTTGAGTCCAATCTATATTTGCGAAAGCCAAATTTAGTGTGAGTTTTCATGAGAAAGTTAGTGAGAGTTGAGTCAAAATAGTTAGAAATAGCTTGATTCCATATTTAGTAAGTTAAGGAAGCACCTAAATTTGTACTGGTTTTACACAGAAATATGAAGGTGTCTATTATTTCTGAAGATGTCTATTAGGATTGTATTTTTTTCAAGAAATAAAGGCAATGTATTTCTCCGTACTTTGGCAATCCAAAATAAGGATTGCATTCGAAGCCATCCACTTTCAACGAAGGTTGCAAACAGTCTGCAATCAAAAATAAAGACACCTGACAAAAGTTGTGTACAGTTATTCTACCTACCCAACAGAAGAATAGGAGAACTGTGATGGCAGACTATGGTTTAAACAACCATGCAGTGACCAAAACGTGACTCGAGCTTATAGAAATTTTCTTCTTTTCCATTTTGTTTTCACCTGAATCTCGTAAAATTTTGCCTCGTGGGATATATAGAAGGTCTCTTGAAGCAAGAATATTGTCGAAGGTTCGTTTTTCAGCATGGAGAACTTTGGAGAAAACCCCTACAAAGATTTTTTTAGGTCACCTCTAAATGAAAAAATAATAATCAAATATTGTTGCCATCAACGTTTTCACAAAACACATTCTTCTAGACACAATATTGGAATCGGTGTTGCAACCAGAATTAATAGTGTATAGCAAGGCAGAGACAATTGCATTATCATTTTAAAAATATTTGTTTAATAGTTAGAATAATTGATGCAGAGGCATTAGGCCCAAAACAATCTTTGTATATAAATAAACATAAAGGGGTTTCATGTTTTTGGTTCCCTATGAAATTATTCATATCTGAATTATTTTTAGCTAATTGTAGAGAAAATTCCATTGCTCGAATGATTAGTGGGCATAGGAATAGATAGTCTGTTTCATTCTGTCAGAGGGTTAGGCTAAAATCAGGACTGTAGGAATTGCAGAGTTTTGTTAAACGTAAGGGAAGATGAAGCAATTACTATTAGTTGTATAAATAAATCTCTGTGGCATGGTCTAGGATAGACCTGCATAGAGAGCTGCTTAGGGCTGCGTAGAATTGTAAGAGATCTACAGATAGTGTTTGCAGAAGGGCCATTTGATCGAGGATCTAGCCAACTAAGAGTATTTTAAGTAACCTTATGCACGTGTTATGGAAATATTGATTTCAGTACTGTTTGTGCTTTTGTTGAATTAAGTCAGTGTGAATATATGAATGTGTTCCTTATGAAGGAAATTTGAATCCCGGTGACCAATACAAAACTCGATGATTGAGTTATGTGTATATAGGCCGTCGAAATCTCAGTGGAACACGGATTAACTATGCGGAATTTATGAGCAGTGTAAGCTCTGTGTAATTGGGTTAATTGTGATTCTGTGTGGGATTGAAATAAATTGATGTTACTAAAGGTCATTTATTATGCTTGGCCATACCTGTAGAAGCCATTAGAGGGATTGTTATTTATTGGGTTAAAGGCTGTGTGTGAGGCCTTGAATTGTGTGAGCGACTGGACAAAATGTGTGAAGGCACTCCGTGAGGGAGGAGTTAAGCAATCAAGGTAATTGCCATCACTGTAATTTGCGGTGGAAGACTGTGTTGAAAGGATTTTGCCCTCTGTCTTTAGTAATTTATATAAAATTCTGACTGGATGTTCTGTGGTGAAGAACCAAGGTGATAAGACTATGTAATTGCATATACTCCCAGATGCTCATAGTTACACGCTTTTTGTACATCAATTGAATATATAATGGTCTTGTGAGGAAAGGTCGACCGTATTAGAATTTCGTTCTGGCATTGGTATGAATCCTCGTGAAGGATTGTGGAGTTCTGTTGATTATTGAACGAGACAATATAGAGGAAGGATTTTCTGTCGAAGGCAGAGTTGAACTATAGAAAACATTGAAGAGCCGACTAGAACCTTGAACAAGAGTTAGTTGGAACCACGAAGGCGTGAATAGTAAAGGTGGTTTTAGAACCAAACCCGGTAGTATCGCGTGAGGTAATAAGTGGTTAGTTGTTTTTGTAAAAACAACGCGATATCACTATCTGACTGACACGTGGAGAAGAGCGGTTTCGCGATACCATTTACATCGCGCAACATTTGTGAATTAACGTTTGGGCAACTAAATCACGTGATATTCAATTGGGGGCGTCAAATCATCTGAAGCGAAGCGACAAACCAACAACCGTTGGATGCGATGGGTGCATTAACGCTGGGGCCCAACTCTAATCTATATTGATTTCGGCTGTTCTAATTAAGGTTTGCAGGTCTCACAAAGGTATGATCAGCGTTGTTCACATTGGAATATGTTTATTTATATAAAGTCCCAGGTTATAAAGTGAAGGGTATTATTAAATGTTAGCGTGGGCTCGAAGAACGTTAAATGTCTGTTGGGTTCTATATAAAGTCAGGGCCGAGACTGTTTAATAAAATACTCTGCAATAGAGCCAATACAAATGTATGATGATAAGGCATAGACCCAAGAAATTGAAATATTGTTGATTTGGTTGGGTTTAATTCCTAAGTGGTATATATTGGTTTGAATATATATTAAATTGTGGATCCGAATAGTATACGGATAAAATGAGAGCATGTTGACCCTTTGTATTTGGGTGTATAAGTGCAAGAATGATATGTTGATTCTAACTTGGTTAAGAGGGTTGTTAGAAGGTCTAAACCCCAAGTGTTGAAATGAAGACAGGGCCTCCACATTAGAGTTGAATGTTGGGTTTTATAACCATAAAAGAGTTGTTGAATTAATATCTCAAATCTCTGATTTGAGATATTAAAAAAATTTCAGAATTGTTTATTGCCAGCTCAGAATTTAGAAAAGTGTGAGTTTGCCCAGATTGTGGATCTGGTTGGACAATGAATTTAGAATGCATTTTATACACTGATTGAGGATGAGGTTATGAAAAACA
>JAXQQM020069774.1:0-11345 GCA_034641835.2 Pinus albicaulis
GACACCTGAAATAGATAAAAACTCTTCCACCAAAAGTGGAGGGTACTGGAGCCCTAGGGGGCTATTTTCCCACTTAGATGAGTAAAAAAAATCAGAAACGGGTCGAAACGGGCTGAGACAGAGGCTGGAAAAACCTGACAGAAGCTTCAAAAAAACCCAGAAAAATTGCAAAAAATAGCAGAAAAATTGGCAGGTCGCAGGTTCTGACCTGTTTTCTATGCAGGTCGTAGATAATGGGCTGAAAAGTGCGACCTAGAGGTATAGGTTGCAGTTTATGAGCTGAAAATTGCAACCTGAAGCTCCGGGTGTCTCGGCGGCAGATTTTCGGAAAAGTTGTCTTCTCAGTTGCGGCTGATGTCTGTCACCTGCGCAATAGGGCCAGAAACATGCAGAAGTTAGAAATTTTAATGTTTTAGGGTTTTATAGGTGAAAAACAACATGAAAATAGGAAAAAAAAAAAGCTAAAAAGAAACCCTAGGGTCTGAAGTAGCTGGATATGCAGGAATATGAAAAACGACAGCGATCGTAATTGAAAACCCGTGTGGAGTCGCCAATTGTTAGTATGAATCCTTTGTCAAAGTGTACAAAAAAAGACCACTTTAGCTACGCATAACTAATAGCCCTAACATCAAATGTGGCTGCCAATATCTTCAGATCTGCAGTTAGTTGATCAAGACAAGAGCTGCAAAAAACCAGATCTATGCATAGAAAGACATTAAGCAGTAAAAAGAAGGGTTTGCTCCATATATCCAATAGACAAGACAAGAACAATTTTTGAAAGAATTTTTTTATTAAGGGCACCTGGGAGGAAAACAAGAAGATGTTTCCAATTCTCCTCAATGGGATGGGTTCTTGGAAGTCCTCAGCACTTCAGATCTAGCATTTCTCTCTCCCGTTGGTGTAGAAAACCCAGACAAAGATAGAACTCAAAGGGAGCTCACACAGCAAATAATGGAAAATATGACAATGATAATGGCTCAAAGTCAAACCAAGAGTTTAGATCCAGAGTGATCTAATGGGCAACAAAAGGTGAAGAATGGTAGGAAAAACCCTCCTATTTATAACAAAATATTGGGTCATTCTAGATCTTGGTGCATGATTAAAATAATGTTAACCAAATCTAGATCCACCTTTTATGGAATATTTTATTATATTTGTTGGAGGGAAAAGTATTTGACTTGGGTCAAATCCCTTTATTTGTGAATAATAAATAAATAAATGATTTATTTATCATTTTAAGGAAGTGGTTGAAAGATAATCAAATAAATAATGATTTATTTAATTATTTATGGGTGATTTAGTCATATTTAACAAGGAATATTATTTAAATAAGATTTAAACAATTATTCCTAGAAAATAGTAAGATAAATAAGGATTTATCTAATTAATTTCTTTGTTTTGGGTTAAACATGACCAGGAATAATAATTAAATTATTGTTTAATTAATTATTCCTTGAGGAAAATCAAACAAATATAGGTTTGTTTAATATTTCCTTTTGGGGTTTCCTTTTTAGACCATAAACAACCTAATAAATGTGTTTTATTAAGTTATTTTACATAGTGAAAGCAATTTTACTTAGGGTAAAATTGGTCTTGCATGGTGTACTTGGGTCCATCTAATGGTAGTAGGTTCGATGACCAAAAAATGGTGTAACAGGGCCCATAGTTTTGCCGCTTCATCTCCTCGGGTTAGGTTTTTGGATGTTTAGAGTTCTCCATTGTTTCTAAATAATAAATAGGCCCTCGAGCCTCATTTTAACTCAGTTTAGAGGCCTATAGCTGCCACATCTCTTCTCAGAGATAGCTACCAGTGCCCTAGCTAGTTTTATTTTCATTCTGTCTGTAAGCAAATTTCAGTTCTTTGATATTAATGAAATGAAGTTTTATTTCTGCTGCATCTCTGTATTTATGGTTATGTGTTTATTCTGTTCTGTTCCTGCATAAATCCGGATCAATGGTATCAAAGCGGTCTGCTTTTTCTCAATCCATCTTTGCATGTCCCCAACAAGGTCAGGGTATAAGGAATTAGGGCTCAATCTGGTGGAACCTTTGCAAGATCAGCCTCGCAAACCCCGATGGATGCCCATGGGGGACGAAAAGAAAGATGAGGGAGCAGGAGATCCTATCAAAATATTTCTCGAGGAGGCCCTCAAAAAACAAAGGAATGCCATGATGGATAACTTTTCCCAGATCCTTCAATGGCTACCCACCGGCGGCGCATCTGCATCCAGCAGCTACTCTGGAGGTGCGACTCCTTTTAAGGTACAAGTAAATTTTGACATTCCCATATTTGAGGGTCAAATAGATGCAGATGTCGTAGATATATGGTTGAATCTATTAGAAGGATATTTCTCGGTTCATTACTTTTTCTACAAGGAGAAGATTATTTTTGCACTCCTCAAAGCTGCCCCCCATGTCAAGGACTGGTGGCAAACCCACTGTGAGAAAATGGATGAGACAGAACCCTCTCTATTCTCGGTCGTACCCACTTGGAATTATTTTCGAGACGTCGTCAAGGAACAATACTATCCCATGGGGAGCTATGAGGACAAGTACATACAATGGACCACGCTGCGGAAACAAAGAGATCAAGATGTGCATGAGCTGATGAATCTGTTCCATACCCTGCGCACCAAGTTGGGTATCAAATATTTAGAGAAACATCTGGTGCTAAAGTATCGCAGTTGTCTGCACAGATACATCCAGGAGGAAATGGAGTTCCTCAACATCTCCTCGCTTGGTACGGCATACCGGTATGCTGCCAAGATTGAGTAGAAATTCAAACAAAAGAAGCGAGACTTTGGATCTGCGAATCAAAAGCAAGGGAAAGGTGCTCCCAAACCACAGAACAAAGGACAGAGCCAAGGCATGGCGACTCAAGACAACCTTTCAAAGCCACAAGCAAATAACAACACCGCAAAGCCAAAGAAGGACACAGGAAAGTGTTGTGAGTTCCATAAGAGCTCCACTCACAACACAAGTGAGTGTCGAGCCAAGCAACCACTGGTCGCCGAGATGCAGGCTTCTGAGTCAGATGCATGCTCTGACTCTGAATCAGAACCTGACAAGGGGAATGAAAAAGGGAAATAGATTATTGATGCAGAGCCCAATGCCACTATTGCCACTACGAATATCCAAAAGTAGGAACTGGAAGATCCGAAGGAGGAGGAATGTCTCTTCCACTCCCAGATGTGGGTAAAGGGCTCCCCGGTACAGTTCATTGTTGATAATGGGAGCCAAAAGAACCTCATTTCGGCAGACGTCATGAAGCGGTTGGGATTTCCGACCACATCTCACCCACATTCATACACCATCGGGTGGCTTCACCAAGGACGAGATCTCCGCGTCAGCTAGCAGTGCCGCCTTCCCTATAACATCAAGCCCTTCACGGATGAGGTATTATGTGACGTTGCTCCTATTGATGTTTCTGATGTATTATTAGGACAACCATACTTTTGGAAGCGTCATGTAGTGTATGAATCTCGGCCTTGCACTGTTATTGTTACTTTTGGAAATAAGTTGTACAGGATACCAGAGGTACCACCTCCTACCGCTATCTCTTTGGTTACTACAAAAAAATGCAGTAAGCTCATTTCCCAAACCAGGAAATTCATTTTCTTGATGATATGACCCCAGGGCAAGAAGAATATTGTGGCCACGACCTCTAGACAAGGCTCCTCTGCACGAAAACAACAAATGGATAAGGTTGTGGAGAAGTACGAGGACATCTTCACCTCACCCACAGGGGTTTCTCTGCACTATCAAGTCAAGCACCCGACTGATCTGACCCCAGGTTTGTCGCTACCCAATGGACCAATCTATCGGAACTCTGTTCTGGAGAACGATGAAATCAAGAGGAAGATTCACGAGCTGCTGCAGAAAGGTCACATCCGACCAAGTTCATCACCCTGTGGGAGCTCGATCGTGTTGGTACAAAAGAAGGATGGGACGTGGAGACTCTGTATTGACTATCGGGTGCTGAATAAGATCACTTTCCAGAATAGGTACCTGATCCCATGGATTGATGACCTTCTGGACCAACTCAAAGGTGAAAAATATTTCACCAAGATTGACTTGAAGTCGGGGTATCACCAAGTACTCATTGAAGCCTCCGATGTGTGGAAGATTGCCTTCAAATCCAAGGAAGGCCTTTTTGACTGGCTGGTCATGCCTTCTGGGTTGAAGAATGATCCCACAACCTTCATGAGGATGATGGATGACATCTTGCAGTCATTCACCAACTCATTTGTAGTGGTGTACTTGGATGACATTCTGATCTTCAGCCAGACTTGGGAAGAGCACCTTCACCACATCCGACAAGTCCTCCAAACACTGCAGCAACACAAGTTGTGTGCCAATCTAGAGAAGTGCACTTTTGGCATGACCCAGGTTCAATATCTGGGATACATTATTGATGAAATGGGGTGCATGTGGATCCATCCAATATCCAAGTCATTTGGGATTGGCCAACCCCAACTACTATAACATAGCTTTGCAGCTTTCTGGGTCTTGCTAATTTCTACCCGAGGTTCGTATTGGGATTCTCTCATATCACTTGGCCCTTGAGTCAAGTCACCAAGGGTGGAGCGAGAGAAAAATTATTTTGGTCAGAACCTCAACAGAAGGCGTTCAGAGAATTGAAAAATCGCCTCTGTTCTGCCCCAGTGCTCACTTTACCAGACTTGCAACAGCCATTTGATATCTAGATAGATGCCTCTGACTATGATATTGGGGCAGTTCTTAATCAACAGGGACACCCAATGGCATATCACAGTGAGACATTGTCTGACACAGTTCGCAAGTATCCCACTTATGAAAAAGAAATGTATTCCATTGTGCAAGCTTGTCAACAATGGAAGCATTACATTTTGGGGAAGGAAACAATCATCCACACAGACCACCAGCCCCTAGAGTTCATACAGACACAAGGGAAGTTGCAGAATGATCGCCATCAGAAGTGGTCCACATATCTGCAACAGTTTCATTTGAACATCAAGTACAATAAGGGTAGCACTAATAATGTTGCAGACTGCCTCAGACGACCACTGAACGTGGCGCTCACCACCGTGCTCAACTCTTGTGCGCATGAGAATTCTGATTGGCCACATCTCTATGAGAGTGACCCAGAATTCGGCCACACTTACAAGGCACTCTTGGGGGGTACGCAAGTTCCAAATTTTCACCTCCAAGATGCACTTTTATGCCACCTGGGACACCTCTGTGTTCCTTCAAGTGAGCGTGCCAAGATGATATGGGAAGCACACTACAGTTGAGTCGCTGGACATTTCAGGGTCAAGAAAACAGTAGCAATCCTGCAAAATTATTTCTATTGGCCGAACCTTCGAAAGGATGTCGAGAAGCACATCAGATCCTGCACTTCTTGTGCCATTGCCAAACCGACCATCAAGAATCAAGGCCTATATACTCCGCTACCTACCCCTAGTCGACCTTGGGAATCCATCTCCATGGATTACATGTCGGGCCTGCCTTCTACTAAGCAGGGAAATGACTGTGTTTTCATGGTCGTCGACAGATTCTAGAAGATGGCCATCATGGCGGCCTACAAGAAGAATATCACAGTAGAAGCCACTGCTAAACTCTTCTTTGAACGAGTGTGGGTGCACTTTGGGATCCCACAGTCTATCATATCAGATTAGGATAGCAGGTTTCTCAGCACATTTTGGTCCAGCCTCTGGTCAATGTTGGATACCAAGCTCACCAAGTCCACAACTTTCCATCCCCAAACAGATGGCCAGACAGAGGTCGTCAACAGGATGATTGTACACATTCTGTGCATGTACAATTCAAAGCATCCATGCACATGGAACGAGAGCCTCCATATGTACAACATAGTTATAATCGGGCTCTCCACAGTTCAATCAGCCATAGCCCCTTTCAGGTGGGCTTGGGATTCCAGCCACTATGTCCTATTGACGTAGCCATACCATTTGCAGCTGCTCAGGCTAATTCAGCTCATGTCCAGTCTGAAGTTGACAAATCAAGTAGCTTCATAAAGCGCATTCAACACATCCGCCAATAGGTTCATGATATATTGGACAGAGTCAATGCCAAGTACAAGCAACGCCATGATGAAAACCTGGTGCCACACAACTTCCAGGTGGGGGACAAAGTATGGCTACATTTGCAGAAGGAGCGCCTCACTGAACCCCACCGCAAGCTTCGCCCACTCTGATACTGGCCGTACACCATCACCAAGGCTATAGGGAACGATGCCTTTGAGCTCAGTATTCCACCATTACTTGGTTTGCACCCAGTCTTCAATGTGGATCGCCTTCTTCCTTACTTCCCACCTCTACTGGACACCTCAGACATTGCAGAACAACTCACACCAACAGAGTTAAACCCAGACTTCATGGAACAGGCCACCACAGATTGTATCATGGAAATGAAAATAAATAGCACTCACCAACAGAATATCCAACGCATGGAGTAACTCAACGCAATGGGGACCATTTCTTCCTAAGGGGGGAGGAATGATCCAGGTGGATATTGGTGGCCACCCGCCTATTCCACTTGGGGCCCCACCATTGTCTCTTTTAGTTTTTTAGTTTCGGCACAACTTACTATTTTTAGCAGTTTTTCGGGTCCTGAACTTCCGGAGCCATTTTGAAGCCCTAAAAGATGTTTTTTGGACAAAGTAACCCCCATATTGTTATTATTGTGCCCTTCAATTATTATTGTTAGGTCGGCTAGGATTACATTGTGGCCCCATGGACTCCTATATATAGAAAGGAGGTTTTGTAATTTGTATCATCCAAGAATTGTTCATTCATGTAATGTATTGGAGGTTGCCCCCTTAAAGTGGCTTATTTCTAAGGCACTAATATCTCTTTTCTTCTATTTTTGGAGCTGGCTTCACGACATTTGGTATCAAAGCTTTGGATTCTAGGGTTTTGCTACTCCAAACAGGTCATCATGGCATTTTTGCTATAACTTTTTTCTACGAAGTTTCAAAAGCTGAAATTTTTAGGGTGCGAAGCTGAAATTCTGAGGAACATCTTCGCAAAATTTCAAAGCTTGGTTCACAATATTTTCAGAGATATGATATGTGGAAGTTAGGTCTTTTTGTAGACTCCTCAATTTAATCTAAACAGGTCATCGTGGAATTTGCGCTAAACAAAAATTTCTATGAAGGGTTAGAATCTGAAATTTTTAGGGCACAAAGCTGAAATCCTGAGGAAATGCGTCGCAAAATTTCAAATCTTGGTTTGCAATATTTTCGGAGATATGATCTGTGGAAAGTAGTACTTTTTCAGGCTCCTGAATTTCATATCAAAGAGGTGATCGTGGTAAACTCTTCATAACTCTCTCTCTGAGCATCAGATTGGAGTGTCGTAAAAATTGTTCACAAGTACACAGACTATAGTTTCTTTGCTATCAATTTCAGATCTAAAATAAGAAACAGTGACACGTGGCAAGTCGTACAAGTTCGCTCTACTGAACTAGTCCATAATTAGGTTATTGTGGGAGATTGGACATAACTTTGCCTTGGAGAATCCAAATCAAGTCAAACCTGTGGCATTCAAAAGATAATTCATAAGGCTACCTCAGTGCCAAATTTCAGATATTGAAGATTCGTAATCACAGAGATAATCCAATTTCAATATCGAGCTCCTCAAAAGCAAGAAAAAGGTGTGTATTTTTTTTCCGAATTGCATACGTCTTGTTTGAATAATCAATTTGAATTGATTCCAATGGCATATTGTAGAATAGATATCAGTATTGGGTTCTAAAAAATTCCTCGTAAAAATAATTCAACACCAATTATGCCTTCAGAAGGCTCTATTATGACTCATGAAGATGAAGAATTGCAACATGATCTCTCAAAATTACAAGAGAAAGTGCACCAAATTTCACTCTCGCAAAGAGCAACAAAAAATGAAATGGAAGTTTTGAAAAAAGGCTTGGAAGCGAAGATGGATGGTTTGAAGAAAGGCATGGAATATAAGATAGATGGCATGGAAGCTGGCATGGAATCTAAGATGGATGAAATGGAAGCTAAGATCGATGAAAAAATGAAAGACAACATGGAAAACATGAAGAATGATCTAAAAGAAGACATGGAAGGTTTGACAAAGTTGATACAAGAAATGTTTCCTAATGGTGAGAAGATAGTAGAGGAAACTCGTGATGAGAACAAAATAAATGTTAATCGTGACTTCATAAACTCTAATGTTGGCGGGAAGAACCACCATATTCCAAAAATGGATATGAGGAATTTTGATGGAAAGGATCCTATAACATGGATACTACAGATGGAGCAATATTTTGATCTCCATAATGTCAAAAACACACAAAAGGTATGCATTGCAACTTTACATTTAGAAAAAAATACATTTGTATGGTATCGATGGCTTTGCTCTCGTAAGAACATTTTCACTTGGTCAATTTTTACGGAGGAAATGATAACACATTATGAGGATACAAAGAGCAACACCTTCTATAGCCAATTGATAAATCTCAAACAAAAGGGTTTAGTGGGGGAGCACATTGAGGAATTCCAAAAATTGAATATAAGGGTAACTGATATTCCAGAGGAACACAGGATTGATCTCTTCATAGGTACTTTAAAGGATAAAATCCAACATGAAGTTCGAGTTTTGGAACCAGATTAATTGGAGAAGGCATTCAGATTGGAAAGAAAAATTGAATGTAAAATTATGGCAACAAGGAAGCCTACCACTCACTTCTATAAAGAAGGAAGTGTTGCTATGCCTAGATTTCCACAACCTACAAGGTTGACACCACAAAAATTGCAAGAAAAAATAGCAAAAGGGATTTTCTACAGTTGTGATATAAAATACACTAAAGGTAATAAGTGTGATGAGAAGAAATTGTTTTACATAGATTGTGAAGAGGAAGAAGAAAATGAAAAAGAAGAGGATATACACCAGGAACCAGCCGTAGAAGAGGAAGAAATGAGTTCGACCATATCGTGTAATGCATTGGCAGGAATTACCACTCCTCAAACTCTCAATATAGAAGGACATATCAAGAATAAAAAGTTAATAGTGTTGATTGATTTAGGTAGCACCCATAATTTTATTCATTGTAAGGTAGCCAAGGAATTGAATTGTTTCCTATACCCAGCACCATAATGTCAACAGATGGTTGCAAATGGAGGAACTATAAATTGCTTTGGAAAATGACATAATATCAAGCTAACCATGGGTGAATATGTATTGAATAGTCCAATGCTTTCCATTCCTATGGGAGGTGTTGATGTTGTACTAGGAGTACAATGGTTAAAATATTTGGGTACGGTAGCTTTTAATTTTCAAGAATTTTTCTTGAAATTTTTTTCAGAAGGAAAGGAAGTCGAATTAAGGGGTATTGCAGGGAAGCCAGGAAAGATAATATGCTCTAATGTCATGACAAAGCTTCTAAATAAAGAACAACGAGGCATAATTTCACAATTATGCTCACTAGAAGTTCCAACATCAAAAGCATCTATTTCTGCAGATCTCCAACAAGTCTTGGATAATCATTCCAAGGTGTTTGAAACTCCCAAAGGACTCCCACCTATTCGTGATCATGATCATGCTATTCATTTGATTCAAGGAAGTATTCCTTCAAACATCAGGCCTTATAGATATCCTTATGTTCAAAAGAGCGAAATTGAACGTATGATTGCAGAAATGTTAGAGGCGCGTATAATTCAACCTAGTCAAAGTTCTTTCTTTGCTCCTGTAGTATTGTTACACAAGAAGGATGGATCATGGCACATGTGTCCGGATTATAGGGAGCTCAATAAGCTCACCATTAAAGATAAATTTCCCATTCCTGTGATTGATGAATTATTGGATGAATTACATGGAGCAATTTATTGTACCAAGTTGGATCTTCGTTCAGGACATCATCAAATTTGAATGAAGACTAAAGATATTCCAAAAACAGCATTTCGAACTCATGAGGGTCATTATGAATTTTTGGTAATGCCTTTTGGCCTTATCAATGCACCTTCTACATTTCAAGGGTTGATGAATTCCATTTTCAAACCCTTCCTTAGAAAATTTGTGCTAGTATTTTTTGATGATATACTAATCTACAGCAGGTCTTGAAGGATCATGTTGAACATGTTGACAGGGTGCTCAAACTATTGCAGGAGAAACAATTATATGCAAAAACATCCAAATGTTTCTTTGGAGTACAAGAGGTGGAATATCTGGGTCATATTATATCTCACGAGGGTGTTAAAGTAGACCCCAACAAAATTAAAGCCATTAAGGAATGGAAAGTCCCCAAGACAATAAAGCAGTTGCGAGGATTTCTCGGGTTAACAGGCTATTATCGCAAGTTTGTTAAGAATTATGGGAGAATAGTAGCACCTCTAACAACATTATTGAAGAAAGATGCATTTTCATGGACTCCCGAAGCAACTAAGGCCTTTGAACATCTTAAAGAGGCAATGTGCCTAGCACCGGTCTTAGCTACGCCAGACTTCACAAAAACCTTTATTGTGGAATGTGATGCCTCGAGAAATGGAATTGGTGCAGTTTTAATGCAGGAAGGAAGACCCATTGCTTTTGAAAGTCGTCCAATCAAAGGAAAGTATTTACAAAAACCTATTTATGAGAAGGAAATGTTAGCAATACCGCATGCACTAAAGAAATGGCGAACTTACCTAATGGGAAGACACTTCAAGGTAAAAACTGATCATGATAGTCTTAAACACTTTTTGGAACAAAGACTATCTTCAGAAGAGCAGCAAAAATGGGTCACAAAGATGTTGGGTTATGACTTTGAAATAATCTACAAAAAAGGAACGCTTAATGTTGTTGCAGATGCACTCTCAAGAAAGAATGAAGAGGTGGAAGCATTGCTTTGTGCCATTTCTATTATCCAACCAGATTGGGTAAACGAAGCAAGAGATGAATGGAATAAGGACAAAGAAGTATGGATACTCATTCAAAAGTTGCAGCAAGATCCTAGTACATCTGATACATTCAGTTGGAAAAATTATTTTTTATGGTACAAATATCGCTTATATCTTTGTAAGAATTCCCAACTAAAACAAAATATTCTTTTGGAATTACACACTTCTCCTTTAGGAGGACACTCAGGATTTTTAAAAACTTACCACAGGGTGAAGAAAGATTTTTTTTGGGATGGCCTTAAATCTGATATTCAAAAGTTTGTGGTGGAATGTTTGGTTTTCCAGCAGAATAAAGTTGAGATAATTAAGACCCCGGGACTTCTACAACCCTTATCCATTCCAAGTCAACGTTGGGAGGATATTTCAATGGATTTTATCACAGGTTTACCTAAGTGCGAAGGAAAGAGTGTCATCATGGTGGTAGTTGATAGACTTACCAAGTATGCAC